>NEWO01000033.1:1763244-1804320 GCA_003013225.1 Phalaenopsis aphrodite | reverse complement strand
CCTCACTCCACTTGCACCAAACTAGGCTTGCGCCCCCCAACCTTGCCCCCAACCCAGCCCCCATGCCAGTTTACCAGAATTGGTGGCGCTTCGACCTCATCTCATGGTGTCAAATCGGCCATGTTAAAGGTGGCAGAGCTGTCGCAAGAGGACATTCAAATACATTTCTAAAAGCACAAGAACCCTACTGTAGAATGCATTGTACCTTAAAACACCTGAGAAGGTTTCCCGAATTGCGAAGAAACCATCTCCATCTGTGCAACCATCTATGGTTCTATTGTTGAACTACACTATAACATTGTGCCAAGTGTACTCCACAAAGTCCTACAAAAGTAGCTCAAGATTGGCTCACTCCTCTCGAACATGAAGACAGATTGACCATGGAGCCTAAGCATAAGGCACCCGACGTATATGCGTCGAGTTGTGGGCACTTAAGCACCCACTTGGGTGCTAACAAAGGAGCCCGCGCCTAGGTGCCGACTTTGGGTGCATATGTGTCTGCTATAGAGAGGGAGCTTTTATTACTGAGAGACTGGAGCATATGTGTCGGTGTCAATTGGAGCCTAGGCGTCGGTGTCAATTGGAGCCTAGGAGGTGCCGATGCAGAGCGCTTGGCGCTTAGGAGTCAAGTTTGGGCACCTAAGCACCCGGTGCAATTACTATATGAAAAATTAGTTTGACCAATTTTTTTAGCATTGATTGGTGAGCTTGTTGTTTTCTTCTTTCCAAATTCTTCGACAAGCTTTCTGGTGTAGGTGAAGAGTGTCAAAGAGATGAACTGTGGTGATTTGACGTGATTTTTTGCGTCAAATATAAAAGAAAAGATTGTTGGTGCAAGTCCTGTAAGTTTTTTCGTATGAATGTGGAGAAAAAACTTGTGTGAGTCCATTGTAAAACTTTCTGAATTTATAGTAGAATTTATAGTAGTGTGGCTCTGTAGTTTTTTCCCGTTCTCAGGTTTTTTCACCTTAAAACTTTATGTAATTTTCTGGTTGCTTTGATTTTGCTTCTGTGTTTAAATTTTTGTTCCGATTTTCTTAAAAATTGTGATCTTATTCCGAAGCAAAATTAAAAGGAAACTCATTCGCGGTAGTTTTCCCTAACAAACTGGTATTAGAACGATGTTTGATTTGAGTTGGAACAATGGCAGAAGAAGCAAGGTTCAAAGTGGAGAAGTTCAATGAGACGAACATCGTTTTTTTTTAATATACAGGTGGGGGATTTGTTGTATCAGAAAAAATTGTAATTGTCACTACAAGGAATTACAAGGAAGTCTGAGTTTATGCCTACAGAGGAATGAGAAGTGTTAGATCGAATGACACTAATTTTGATCAGGTTCACACTTTCCACATCTGTTGCTTTCAACATCTACGATGGATCTCATGACAACACTGGCCAAGATGTACAAAAAATATTCTGCTTCCAATAAGGTTTTCCTGATGAAGAAATAATTCAAAATAAAGATGGTGAAAGACAGTTTAGTGACAGAGCATCACAATAACAACTCTGTGACGAACCAGTTATGCTTTGTAGGGATTAAGTTTGATGATAAGGTCAAAGCACTGGTAATACTATTTTCATTGTCGGAAAACTGAGATGGTTTAGTAACAATGGTGAGTAATTCTTCAGGGACTTCGAAGTTGAACTTCGAAGATATCGTAAGTCTGATGTTGAATGAAGAAGTTCGCAGAAAAACAACGAATGGTGAATCTTCAGGTTCTACGTTGAATGTTGATAACAAGGGGAAGGAATCTGAGCAGGAATACAAACATAGACAAATCTAAGTCCACGAAAGGAAAGCCCAAGTCAAGCAGAGGAGAATGCTGGAACTGTGATAAAAAGGGGCATTTTAAGGACTTGAAAGCTCTAAAAAAAGCTGAATGGAGGATAGAAAAGTAGTTTCTCTACTAATGTCTCCACAGGCGAAATCCAAATGGACTCTCTCGTATTATCCCTAGTTAGCACTGAATCCTTGAAAATGGATTCAAGTGCCTCTTTCCGTGCTTGCCCCAATAAATAGGTATTTAAAAACTACACTCAGAGTGATCTATGAAAGATTTATCTGGGAGATAACAAGACCCGCAGTATAGTTGGAAAGGGTGATGTTGATATCATGTTGCGGGATGGAGCAGTCCGGAAGCTTACTAAAGTCAGAGATGTTCCTAGTATGAAAAGAAATATTACCTCTGCTAGCCTGCTAGTAAAGTCAGGACATGACTAGTTTCACAAGTAATTCGTGAAAGGTGACCGAGTGAGCATTATTTATTGCCCGGAGCAACATTGAAGGCATCCTTTATTGGATCCATGAAATGACTGATTTTATTGATGTGGTTGAAACCAGAGTGGATGCAAGTTTGTCGCACCATAGGTTTGGCCATATGAACGAGAAAGGTGTGAAGTCCCTACTTTCAAAGAATAAGCTTTATGGTCTAAAATTAGTTGATTTGGATTTCTATGAAAATTATATTTATGACAAGCAGAAGAATATTTTCGAGCCATTCACAACGGTTTTCCTCAACAAATGGTAGCTTGTTGGAGTGTTTCCGAGCCATTCGGGAAAGATTGCTTGTCGGAGTATTTTCAAGTCATTCGAGAAGGAGACATACACGAGCAATTCTATGCTTTGACTCAGGAGGGAACAATTCTGTAACACCAGGGAATTTTGAACTCTTGACAGGGACATTGAGGAGTATTTATGCAGAAGGACTGGAAGGGAACTTCTTGAAATGCCTAAAGCCCGACATACAAGCAGCTATCTGACCCATGAGACCGCGTGGATTGAGGGAAATGATGAAGCTCGCCAAGATGATGGAGGATAAGAAGCAGATGAAAAAACACCAGCAAAGGTGACAACACCGGTGGATTCTACAAGAGTACCTTGACAACCACGCAACGAGAACCCAAACTGTGTCATTTCAGAAAGAGACTGAAGAAGAAGAATATATTGATGCATCCCAGGGGCAACTTCAAGTGCCTCATAGATGCAGAAGTGCGGGATAAAAGAACAAAAGAATTATGCTACCACTGCATTGAGAAATATGCCCCAAGCCACGGTTAAGTAGAGCGCTTTTCAAATTCTTTTAGTTCAAGAGGATAAAAGGAGTGATAAATCAGAGAAGGATGCGTTAGAAGATGAGTATATGCATTTGGATGTGGTGGAGGTGTCTTTCAATTCGATGGTGGGTTTTAACCAAAATTACACCATGAAGGTGAGGGGGTAGATCGGGAAACAGCCGATTATGGTGTTGGTAGATAGCGTGGTCACACATAACTTTATCCCAAATCAGGTCGTGGATAAGCTGGGGTTGGAGCTGGTGACTACAGAGAGCTCTGTGGTCATGACGGGGACAGGGAAGGTTGAGAAATGTAGAGGAATTTGCAAGGGATTGGTTCTAAAACTACATGTTCTACCGGTGGTGAAGTACTTCCTATAGATTTGGGCAGCACATATGTGATTTTGGGAATGAAGTGGCTGCGAACACTTGAGGAGATGAAGGCTGATTGGAAGTCCCTGATGATGGAATTCCAAATAGAGGGTAGGAAGGTGATGCTGAGAGATGCTTATTTATGCAAAACTATGGTGTTGCTCAAAATCATGTTCAAGTAGATTTGAAGAGCAAGGTTGGGCTGCTTGATGGAGTTGCAGAATATTGAACAGAATCGGGACTCGGAGTCAGTAAAGTTTCCTGAAAAGATCCAGCAGCTCCTATAGCAGTTTACAGATGTCTTTCAACAACCAAGTGGGTTGCCTCCCTCGAGAGAGCACGAGCACGCTATTACTTTAAAGGATGGTGTTTCTCCAATTAGTGTCAGACCATACAGATACTCCCAGATTCATAAATGAGATAGAGAAGCCGATCCGAGAGATGCTAGAGGTCGGGACTATCAGGCCTAATGTGAGCCCTTTTTCCATTTCAGTCCTGTTGGTGAAGAAGAAAGATGGAAATTAGAAATTCTAAGTGGACTATTGAGCTTTGAACAAGGAGACGATGTTGGACAGGTTTCCTATTCTTGTGATTGATGAGTTAATAGATGAGCATTATGATCGAGGCAGCATTATTAGACCTAGTTTGAGCTATTTTTCCAGTCCAGTCCTGTTGGAGAAGAAAAAAAAATGGAAATTAGAAATTCTGTGTGGGTTATTAGGCTTTGAAAAAGAAGACAATGTTGGAGAAGTTTCTTATTTTTGTGATTGATGAGTTATTAGATGAGCATTATGGGGCAGTCATTTTCTAAAAAAAAGATCATAAGTCAGGATACCGCCAGATCAGGATGAATCCAACAGATGTGCATAAGACATCGTTCAGGACACATGAAGGACATTATAAGTTAGTTAAGTCATTTGGCCTCACCAACGCCCCAACACCATTTTCAATCTTATCTCAGGAAAATTTTCCTGGTCTTCTTTGATGACATTTTGATCTACAGTTGTATAAAGACAGAGCATGTGAAGCATTTAAGGACAATCTTGGAGACGTTGAGGGAACACCAGTATTATGCCAATTTGAAATACTCCTTTGCACAGTTACAAGTGGAGTACTTAGGATATATGGTGATTAAAACGAGGGTAGCAATGGATCGGTCCAAGATCGAGGGTATGGTGGATTGGCCATTACCAATGAGTTTGAAGTAGGTTAGAGGATTCCTAAGTTTCATCGTTTACTACCGAAAGTTCGAGAAAGGATATAGCACGATAACATAGCCACTAACGGAGCAGTTGAAGAAAGACAATTTCAAATGGAGGGAAGTAGCAACACAAACATTTGAACATCTTAAGAGAGTCGGAATTAGCATCCCAATATAAAGCACTTTCAGATTTCAATAAACAATTTATGGTGGAAATAGATGCATCAGGATAGGGGTTGGAATCAGCAATCGATTGCCTACTTCAGTCAGGTTCTTACGAC
The DNA here is from genome assembly GCA_003013225.1 of Phalaenopsis aphrodite. Lineage (NCBI taxonomy): Eukaryota > Viridiplantae > Streptophyta > Magnoliopsida > Asparagales > Orchidaceae > Phalaenopsis > Phalaenopsis aphrodite. The sequence continues at coordinate 1,799,413 of NEWO01000033.1, read as the reverse complement.
CAAAGCGAGGTTAAAGTTAGTACATGAAAGGAAATTGATCGCAATTGTCATGGTCATTCAAAAGTGGCGGGCCTACCTGTAAGGATGACATGTTCTAGTCATAACAAATCAGAGGAGCTTAAAGTAACCTTCTGGAGCAGCGGATAATGACTAAGGAGCATCAGGGATGGCTATGCAAGCTACTAAAGTATGATTTCGAGATTTAGTACCAGCCAAAATTGGAGAACAAGACAGTCGATGCACTGTCGAGAAAGGTGGAGGAACCCCAACTAACGGCCTATAAGTACCCTTGATCCTAGAGTAGGAAGCCTTGAAACAAAAGAGTAAACGGGATGAGAAGCTGTGGAAGATAAGGGTAGAGCTACAACAAGACCAGAACAATCATCTAGGATATGCATTGAGGGGGGGGGGGGGGGGCAGCAACTACTCCACCATGGGCGATTCGTGCTACCCAAGGCGTCATAATATATTTCTGGATTATTACAGGAGTTTCATGGTAAGCGATCAAGAGACATTCAGGGGTAAAGAAGACCTACAATCGTCTAGCGACAAAGCTTTATTGGGTGGGGATGCGCAGAGAGGTAGAGCTCATCGTGACAAAATGCGATGTGTTTCAATGGTTAAAATATTTGACCATGACATCAGGAGAGTTACTATAATCATTAGCATTGCTAGGAAGGTTTGGGAAGAAGTGACGATAGATTTTATCGAGTGGTTGTCACGGTCAGAAGGGTTCACGGTGATCATGATCGTCGTGGATCGCCTGAGTAAGTATGCACATTACATTCCCTTACAACTTCTTTACACTGCGATCTCAGTCACGACAGTGTTTATCCAGGAAATGGTATGTTTGCACGGAGTGCTAGAATCAATTATATCAGATAGGGACAAGGTGTTCCTCAACCACTTCTGAAAGGAGTTATTCAGGTTGCAAGGGGTAGTCCTTAAGAGAAGTACCGCATATCATTCCCAGACTGATAGGCAAACGAAGGTGATCAAAAGGAGTGTAGAGACACACCTGCGTTATTTGGTATCTGATACGTTGAAGTTATGGGCCATATGGATTGTGTGGGTCGAATATTAGTACAATACTTCGTATCACACCGAAACACAGACCACCCCTTTCAAGTTATTATATGGGCGGGATCCACTTCACTTGATACATTACGAGCATAGCACTACACCGATATCCAACGTCGATCAATATTTAGAGAAGGACGGGATACTAGCGCTCAAGAGGCATCTATCAAGAGCTCAACAAATCATGATGAGGAAAGCAGATGAACACAAGAGAGATTAACAATTTAAACTAGGAGGCATTGTCTACTTGAAGCTGAGGCCCTACCAATAGAAGACATCGGCCAGGAGGTGAAACGAGAAACTTTCACAGCGATGCATTAGACCTTATGAGGCGATGACACGCATTAGGGCAATGACCTACTGTTTTGAGGTAACCACCATCATCCGCACTACACCTGTTCTTCCATGTATCACAGCTAAGATGTGTGATTGAAGATCATACACCCTCATCCGCACTACTGTCGACGTTAACGGAGGACTTAGAGATGATTCTGGAGCCGCTAGAGATCAAAGGAGTGCGAAATATGGGAAACAAAAGAGGTATTGGTTAAGTGAAAAGGACAGTCAGACAATGAAATGTGGGAGTCTTACGAGGTGATCCACAAGTAATTTTTATCTTTTCATCTTGAGGACAATGTACTTTTTTTGAGAGAGAAGTATTATTACCCCTGTAAGTGAACCGATCCCTCATGGATTAGTCGAGAGCGACACAACCAGTCCGCCACAATAGCTAGTGGGCCAGTCTTTTCCGCGAGGAGCAAGGCGACAAATTGTCGCAACAAAAAAAGCCAAGGAGCATGTGAGGTCCACGAGTGCCTTAATCACACTCTCAAGGAGAAATTAAAGGAGTTTGGAGGGAAACTTGGGAAGGAAAGTTTGAAATGCTGTGGAAGGATTCTATTAAAAGGAAGAACCTTGAGTTTGTTCTTTTTTATGCATGTTTTATTGGTTGTTGAGCTTTTTTTTCTTCTTTTGGCATTCCTAGCGACATCTAGGGTTATGAGAGAGATGATCTACCTCTTGAAAAGTAGATTATCAATATATCTTGCATGTTTTCATTTATTTTCATAAGAGCATCCCTTATTTGAATTTTTCAATCTATCTAATATCGTTTCGTCGATGTTGCTTGCTGATTTGGCTTCGGTGCGTATCACATCACTTTCTTTAGGAAGCCCAATCAACTTTCTCTTGCCCTGTTTTTCAAATACATAAAATGAAAGGCAAAATAAAACACTACAATTTGAATCTATGGTTAACTTCTGTATAGATGAAAAGTTGGTGAAAGATAGTTCAAACGTGAAAGATTTGTTAATAAGAAAATATTTTTGGCCAGCAACGATCATCAAGAATTCATCAACAATGATTAATTGTTGTTAGAATAAGTTATAAACCAAATAAGTTTATGTGAAGAATTGGTACTATAATATATAGCTCTTGAATCAATAATTTAGGGGTTAGGATTAGTTGTCTCTAAGATTTTAAAATTATAAGAAGATAAGATAATACTTGGGAATCCAAAAGATAAATAAATAAATAAATGTGTATTTGCTATAAGATTCTTTTCTAGCGATGAAAGAAAAAAATTCAACTTCTTTTTAATTCTTCTTGGATTTGAATGGGCGATACTATGGTGCTACCTTCCTTCACATGTAACATATGCATATCACTATTCTTCTACATTTCCTCATAGCTAGTGTTGTCGCTATAAAGCTTTATATATCGAGCCTTATTGTAATATGTACACAATAGAAAATTTCCCTTGACCATATTTGTTGGAGTGTTTGTGCTCCTTTTAAGAACAAAGTTTTGAATAAAAGTGTTTGATGTTGGCAACCATTGTCATTGGGGTCAAACCTTGTATAAGCTTATTAAAAATTATAACTCTGCTTCACTCTTCTTAATTTCCAATGATGGCAATGATGTTATTTAGGGAAGATAAATCCTCCTTGAGAATTTATACCTTTACAGCATCAAACTCAACATTTCATCCAGCATAAGGATTATAAATTTGATCATTTTCAACAAATCTTTTATGAAATATTTTATCTTTGTTGCATTCTATTTGAATGTATTGACAATGATCCATCTATTACAAAAGGCCAATTAGCTAATTGAGTATTCTATAATGGGTCGACTCATTGTTTTATGGAAGAGATCATAATTTTAATCTCATAGATTCAGGCTACATCATATTAGAAAATGTTTAATTAACCATATCCTAAAGTTAGTTCGTTAAATGAACATGCATGTGTCACTTATTTCAACCGGGATAACACCATAGTGACCAACTCTTCCAAAGTATTGAATGTGAGATCACCTTGTTGAGGATAGGTGCCAAGTAAATGAATCGATTTTTTTCTTCTCTTAGCAATAATAAATGAACATTTTATAACTTTTCTATTAGATTTGAGCAATCATTCTCAATTCTAAGAATCTAAGACCAATAGACGCGTAATTTTGTAATACATGATAAAGAATGATATGGCAGTATTTGGTTTTAAAGAGAAAGAAAGATAAAGATAAGGCTTGAGAGATGAATGCAACAAATAAGAACATTAAGAAGAATGAAAAGAAACTTGCAGCAATGAGGACTTACTAGTTTTAGACAATGAGGTGATACAGACTAGGACTTTTAATAAATGCAAAAGCCTAAGGCTCTAATGACATATAGGAATTAAAAAGAATTGGATGAGATAAAATTTCCCACAATTAGTATGATAAAGTTGGGAAATGAAATATGTGGATATTCTTCACTGTCTTTCATATACTGAAAAATATGAATATATATTCATAGATAGGAAGGCATTTATGTTTCGAAAAAGGAAAATTTTTAGACAATAGGTTCAAATCGCTTTCCTATTATTCGTTTGTAGCTCTTTTTCTCATGCATTTTAGGAAGTTCATTAATTGTAATCAAGAGTTAATTTTGATTAACTGTATAATTACCCTAGTTTCATGTATTGAAAAAAAAGAGAAATAAATTCAGTTTTATCCAAAATCAACATGGCACAACAATACAGATTCTAAAAATTCCTTTCATCTCACAACGCTTTGATTTGAAAATTTTATTTTCATTGTTCATTAGGCTCTTATATGAGTCATTTTCTCATCAACATTGCGCCTCAAAGTTCTCTTCATAAGACAGCGTTAACTATTTTGTGAACATTAACCCCCCTTCAATTGACAATGTTCATGGTTTTCTATGTTGAGTACTGTACATGTTCAGCTCCCTTCACTCGCATAACAATATCTAATTCCTAACATAACAACATCAATTTCCTCAAGTGAAACACCTTATCTACTTGCTTGCATGGAGCTCCATGTCTTTGACATACACTCGTGTGCTCTTATACCATGCTTGTGCTTATGCCTCACATCTCCACCTTCAGTCTTCCTCGACGGGTGACTCATCTCCACATTTAACCTAATCTCTAGCGAGGATCTACATCAAACTGCCCTCTATCGAGGCTAACTCACTAATATTTAACGTCATTGGGATCAAAGAAGGTTTTACAAGAATGTGAATGACAGAAATGACAAAACATGATATGGCCTCCGAAATGAGTAGTTTAACCATAGAGGTCACGTCCAAATACGGAGTAGTCGTGACCAACTACTTCAGTGACTAGGGAATTAAAGGCTCCATCCTTCCGATCATAGGACATGAACTCAGTAGACAATAATCTATCTAACAGTCTGAATCCAAGATGTTGTTTATCTATGGAAAAATAAAGCAGTTGTATCTTATTAGTGTAGGTATAAGAGCTCCTCCAAATGCAGATGATTCAAGATTAAAAATCCAAAAAAAAAGAGAATAATATGGTAATTAATTTCATGATTAGAGAACATAGAAAAGTTCATGCGCCACAAAACTATTAAAAAGACAGAATGTAGCTAAAGAAATTATTTCAAGAAAAACAGTACAACTATGAGATCAAGACAATACTCCATGATCTAAGACAATTAAACTCTTTTTATCCGAGTATTTTAATATTCCGACCAGAAAGTAACATCCTTGAAAAAGTAAACTGAAAATATTCTCCATGCAACAAACAATATAGAAAGAATGTTCGAAAAGGCCGGATCTACAAATTCTTATTTGGCTTTAATAAAGAATCTCAATGAAATTAGAGGAAATTAGAGGAAGACTACTCAGCAATAAGCCATTGCAAGCCTCAAAGATGTCTTTTTTAAAGTTTGGAGAGATGAAAGCATGGAAAAGGAAATGTTGAGAAACTCAAGACTCTGCAACTTTTGAAAGTTTTTCCATAGTGGATCCCAATTTACCAGTGATAATTGACAATAAAAAAAAAGTTTCCTGTTGTGACAATAAAAAAAAAAGAAAAGGTAATTGTTGTGACATGCTCCAATGTCTAATACCCAGTATTTGTATCCTAGCACAAAAATTAAAAGTTTATTTAAGTTTTAAATGCAAAATTCAAATCCCAGAACCATGGACTCCGCGTGATAGATTAATGACGAGATATTTTTATATTTCATAAACAAAGCTCATGTTATGACAACCTTCCTGTATGAACAGTAAGTGGATCACTCTCAAAATGATTGCTATTAGATATCTTATCATATTAGATAACACTGTTCTCTTGGCTCAAAATGCAATTTGTCATCCATAAACAAACTTACAAGAGATAAAAATTATGTTGCCGTTTTTCTCAAATTTGTTCGAATTTAAAGAGTTGACTTTGACAAAAATGATCGGCAACATTGTCTGTAGGTCTTGATCTAAAATACAATCATGGAAGAAATCGGGACAGCACCATCACTTGCCCTCCAAAACTCGGATAAGATGAAATTGTGACACGAGGATAAAACTCAAATTACATCTTATGGTAGCTTGTGGATCAAAATTTAGCCACAGCCATATGAACTATGTTGGAAAGGACAATCCAATCAATCAACCGATCATAATTTATACATGTAAATAATTAGCTTCACAGCATTACCATGGACAACAATATCATGTCACAAGACCTGACCACAATCAAAAAACTGGTATATAATATCACTGCGGCAGAATTGAAGATCGACAATGAAAACATTATCATCTACACAATAAATAGATTAACATCAAGCTACCAAGGATTCAAAACAATCATATTAACACAAACCCTGGGTATTAGACATTGGAGCATTCACAGATCTCACACCCCATCTGGAGAATCTACATCAATCCCTTTCCTACCTGGGCAATGAACAAGAACCCCATGGTAATGGACAAATAACAAACATCTCACACATAAACGACGACATCCTTCCCATCCCAAACACTAAACTCAATCTATCCCCTATCTTTATGGCCCCCAACCTTTCCCAAAATTCACTATATGTTCATAACTAGCACAACACAACAACTGTCATATTACATTTGATGTTCATGGCTATCAAAAACAGGATCTAGCAACCAATAAAATAATACTTACAGGCACAATTAAATACGGGTTGTATCTAGTCACAACACTCAACTCTACAACCACTCAAACAATTTGGCACCAGTGCTTGAGACATCCGGACAGCAAAGTACTTGTTTCCATCTCCAAATCCAACCCATAACTCAAAATATCAACAACATCACCTCCCTCTCCAGACCATCATCAAAGCAAACGCTGCATGGTATCTCTTATTCTTAGTACCACTACATATCAATTATTATAACTAATATATTCTGATATATGTTGGCCATTTTCCCTCACTTCTATTTAAGGATATAGATATTAGCTATCATTTATAGCACTCATTTTCACTACTGTTGGGTTTTCCCAATACAAAATAAATATGAGACTACATAATATTTTATAAACATACATAAATTACTCCTTAATGAAAATAACAAATAAATAGAATATTTGAGAACTGATGGAGGAAGAGAATATAACTCACAACAACTCCAAACCTATCTCCACAACCATGGAATTCAATATCAGTTAAATTGACCATCAACACCAGAACAAAATAGATCAGCCAAACAAAACACAAACACCTCACCGAAATAGCCAGGATAATGTTAAACACAACCAACCTGCTCTCTCAATGTTAGATTGATGTATTATTAACCGCAGGTTAATATATCTAATCAACAAATTACCCCCCACCACCTCCAACTCGCAATCTCCATATCAACTCCTCGATAATAAAAAAAACCAAAGTATGACTACCTCAGGATATTTGATTGTGCATGTTTACATGACAACAAACCAACACTCATAAATTCATAATCATAGCTCCACTACATTTTTTAGGCTACAGTCAGCAATAGAAAGTCTACAAATATGACATATAAAATAACCCCTTATTCTCTCCAAGCATGTCACGTTCATAGAGATAAACCTCCCATATATCCACTCACCATCAATTAACACACAAACAAGCAACCCAATGAGCACCACACCTGATCTATTAATCCTCATCTCCACCATACCACAGCCCTCCCCTAGAGCTCCAAATCTCAACACTTCCATCTCACCAAACAAACCGCAAACAAACATCCCACACATTAACCAACCAACCACTATCTCAGACCATACACCAAAAACCTTACATATCTCACAGCATTCACAACCACTCAAACGACATCACATGATAAACAAACTCCAAACCGACAACCTGAACCCAAACATATATTAAACCTCATCACAACATAGTCACCTCAAACTCTACAATATTCAATCAAGCAAACAAAGCTACCACAATGGAAAATGGTAATGTTAATAGAATTCATGACTTTATAATAGCAAGAAACCTAGACATTGGTATCACCCAACAAAATTAACATATATTGAGCAGTAAATAGACTTTCGAGACAAAATACCACAATAATGGATCTATAGTCAACCACAAAGCAAAACTTATAGCATAAGTTTTCTCTTAGCATCAAGGGATAAACTACAATAAAACTTCAACTGGTCCAAACTCGTTTAAACAACTCAACACAAATACTCGTTTGAAGTTCTTAAGGACTCTAGTTAGCACTTGGCAGTGACATTGCTATTTTTGTGATGTTTTGGCTTTTTATTGTATGCATTGTACTTATTTTATTTAGAGAGGGATTCCACTATCCAATCATCACTTACCTCTTCGTATCTCTGCGTAAAAGAAAGCCGCTCATCCTCCGTCATGTCAGGCCGCAGCACGGCCATCGTCTCGTACTGCCGGAGTCCCGGGGGACACTGAGGCTCCTCCTTATCCTCCAAAGCAGCAATCGAGGCGGCCGCCGTGGGACCCAACGGCGGCCCCTCTCCCTCTTCGTCTCCGCCATCAAAGAAGGATCCCGATAAATCTAGAGTCTGGGAACGGATAGCCAGTGAACGCGCCGCTCGCTTGGTGACGCCGCCATGACCGAGATGGAGAAAAGCGCGACAGCCAGAGATTAAGGGGCGAAAGCGAAATCCAGAAGGCAACGAGGAGGAGGAGAAAATAATGGTCGATGTGCTGGAAGCCATGGCTTCGGTGGAAGGAGGGAGCACTGGGGTCTGTATGAAGGATAAGGAGCGTGTGCAGTCGAGCCCTGAGTAGACCGGGCCGGGCCGAATTACACATGGGCTCACAACTGTGAAACTTGGGTTTGGCCCGCTATTTGTAAGTGTTTGGATTCAAAAACAAGTGGTCAAACGAGTATCGGCAAAAGAAATGGTCACTCGAGCTAACTTCACAACAAGAGCATTGATCTTGAATGCAATCTAAAGTGCTAAGGGGTAAATATAGCAACAAACCCAATAAGATATATGTTGGTCCGTTAGAAAGAAAATGTCCAATATAGCACTAATATAAGAATGTGTTCAATTACTAAAAAGAGGTAATATAAGTAAATCATGACATAATACTATTAAGTACTTAATTTTCTTCAACCTCCCTTTCTTTCTTTCTTCTTACAATTTCTTCATGGTATCTAAGCAGTAGCTTGACAACATAGAGAATCATGAATTCCGCCCTCTCAGCTTCATCTCAACTCAACCAGCAATCTACTACCTCTCTCAAACAAATGAAGGAGATCAACATACCTCTTCTCTCGAGTTTTCAACATTTCGCATCAAAACCATCTCAATCTCACACCTCAATGTTGAAAAGTACACGATATGGAAAGCTCTTGTTGAATCCAAATCGATCATATTGATCGTGCCCAATGAATAGAGTGTAGAGACCGAGAGAGATGGAGAAAGAGAAAAAAAAAAGAGTGATGCAGTGGCTGCTCCCAGTGAGGCAAAGTGAGGGTGTTCTCTTGGATCAGACTCATTTTATATACTGAAAGAAGTCGTTACAAGAGAAGGGAAGAGCGGTGACTAAATGGTTGGAAAACCCAAAAAGCATGAGTCCCCTGACATGAAAATGTTATTCTATTTATAAATGATAAAAGGATAAAAAAGTATATAAATTACATCATTGCCCCTAGGAGTTACAGGTTATTATTATATTTATTGGCACATTTTTGTGTTTATGATACCTTTCAAATGTTTAGCATCTTTTTGTATATCTGACACATTTTCATATTTCTGACACCTTTTCATTGTTGGGTCTATCTAGCAAGGTGGCCAGTCAGTTGACTAGGTCAGCCAGTCAAATGAGGTGAACAACCATTCTCTGCTACCATCAGCTCTCATCTTAATCAGTGCGGGCATTTTTCAAACATATATAAATAGCCCCAAGCCTCTTAGTTCTTAGAAGTAAAGTTGTGATAAGAATGAGAGTCTTTAAATGCCAAAAATGCAATCAATGTAATGTAATAATTATACTCTCTTGATGTCAACATTCTTAGTGCCTTATTTTCTTCAACCCTGAAGTGCTCTCCTATGAATTTTTTGAGTTTTTTTTTTTTTTTTGCTTTTCCAGTAGGCTAAATGATCATCAGCTAGTTGTGGTGACCTTCAGTCAGTCTTATTTGCTTATGTTTTTTGTTCTTTTTAATAAAACTTAGAGTCCTCGACTTGTCTATTTATATGTCATCGTATGATTCCATTTTTTCAAATAATTTATTTTTTCTCGAATCATATAAATGATCTAAAAATGAGAGAAATCAAAAAAGAATGATTTACCATGGAAAATAAACAAACAAATTTAATAAGAAAGACGAAAGACTTATATACAATGATCCTCATGTTATAGGTCGAGAGTATACTTCCAAACAAAATCAAATCAAAATATCTTTAAAAACAGCGTCCACAAATAGAATCTTTACATAAGTCATCCATAGATAGAGAATCAAAAAAAAATTTATGTTCAAGAGTACTCTCAAATGAACTTATCCCATTGGTTAATTACATCTTGGGGTATAAACAATAATGTTATCGATAAAAGGGGTATTGCCTACATTATTATGCTAGCTGGCGGATAGATCACCAAAAGAATAATTATTTAACCAGGAACAACTCACCACCTCAGAAGCCTATATTGAGCCATATGAGAGAGGGTGAATCGCTCATATCCATAACTGGATGACGCACACCTATGAGAGAGGATTAGGAAATTAGCAAGTCGTACATGAATGTCCCTATTCTTCAAGACCTAATTGAACCATAGAGCAAAGGGAGAATCAATGTTTCCCAAACAATGGTGGACTATCGAAAATAGGGGTCGATAAGATGACATTGTCTGTTTTGTTTTAATGTGTCTTTATGGTTCTTGGGTTCCTCCTTCAATGAACATGGGGGAGCCTGACATGACTTGAGACAAGCTTGGGTGGCTCCTTAGAGTATTTACAAAGGCATGGGAGTGATTTTGGATGAATTAGTGGTGCCCATTCCCATTTTTGGAAGCTTTGACCATGGAGGCTCTGATGGTGGAGGAGAGAGAATAGTCATGGCATGAGGGCATTGGAGGGAGTGAAGGTGTGGTTGTTGAGCTCAACAATGGTCTACCTTGGTCAAAGCATGAAAGGATTTGGGTATGGTGGACTTGGATGCCAAGTGTAGAGGGGAGGGGTATGTGTGATCTCGTTTGTCCTTTTTTATTTTGCCTTTATTTGAAATTAATTTAATTTATGTCACGTTTCACTCATTTTCCTCATGTGTTGAATTGGTTCATGGGTGGTCATGGATGACCCAAGAAGGATAGGAAATGAGCTTAAGGTTAGGGCTAAGCCCCTTTCATGATGATTTGGATCGTAGCATTTAGGCTAACCTAACATGCTTATGTTAATCTAATAACTTAGATGCTAACATGTCTTTATAAATGAACTAATTAAATAATTAGGTGAATTAGAAGGGCTGACCACATAATGTCAATTTTGACCCCATAGGTGGTTTAGTGTGTTAACCTCCTTGGGTGGGTTTTAATTGGTTTGGATTTAGCCTAGAGCCTATGTTTAATTAAATTTAATAATTCCCTTAATTAATTGATTGATTAAATGAATTAAGGGGATTGACCTTATGATACCATTTGGGTTTATCACATGGTGTAGCATCATAACCAGGTTGAGTGAAGCCAAATGGATAGGGAGGTAGTCAAATGTTCAAGATTTGACCAAAATCAGGGTTGACCCATTAGATTTGACTATCCTATAGTGCCACCAAATTTTGGGGTCAAAAGAGTGTATGAGGGTTTACGTCTGATTTTTAGGGTTTGGTATGGTTGGGAGGCCCCTGGAGAGGGTAAGGATCAATTTTTATAGATCCCTCACCCATGGTGGTTTTGGTGGTAAAAGTGGTTCATAGGGTCTACAAGCAAGTCCCTAGGCTTCCGATTCTGATAAAAGAGAAATTAGGGATTCGCAACTTGCCATGGCGTCCCGTCCGAACTACTGGAGCATCGCATGGGTATGGTTCTCAAGTTTATTATTTGGTTGCTCTCAGGTAGAGAGAGATGGGAGAATTAGAGAGAAGAGAGAGAGAGAGAGAGAGAGAGAGATTTCTTGTAAGTCGACATGGTCGACGGTGTAATCCTCATGCTACTAAAATTCTCTGCAGCTCCATTGATGTAGGTAATTTATCGAACCATGTTAATTTGTGTGTTTCATTGTGTTTTCTGTTTTGTGAATTTCTCATTCCAATTTTTGTTTTATTATCGTCATTTTTCTACAACAATTGGTATCAGATGCTTGATTCAGATCAGAGGAAAGCAATGGCTGAAGAAGAAGTGATGACATTAGGGATCCAAAAATTTGATGACACAAATTTTGGTTACTAGAGGATACATATAGAGGAATATCTATTTATGAAGAAACTTCATTTTCCGTTAACAAGAAAATGACTGGAGAAGATGGATGAAGTTGAATGAAATAGGTTGGATTGACAGGTTCATATGGTTGTTTGATTAACCATGTTGAGATCTGTTGCCCACAACGTCATCAATGAAAGGACTAATGTAGATCTCATGACATCTTTATCAGGTATGCATGAAAAGTTATCGACAAATAATAATGTTCACTTGATGAAAAATTTATTCAACTTAAAGAAAGCGGAAGTTGTGTTTGTCGCTCAGCATTTGAATGATTTCAATACTTTTACAAATTAATTGTCGTGTATGGAAATTAAATTTATTAATGAGATACATGCACTTATATTGTTGGCTTTGTTGTCAAATAGCTGGGAAACCATGAGGATGACGATTAGTAATTCTGCAGGTAAATCTAAACTAAAATACGATGATATTCGTGATTTGATTTTGGCTAAAGAGGTGAGCAGGAAAAATTCTGGCAAGCCCTTAGGTTCGAGTTTGACATTGAATGTTGATTTTAGAGGGAGATCATAATACAGTAACTCAAACAGAGGAAGATCAAAATCAAAGCACGAAGACAAGAGCAATTTAAAGCCTAATTAGCAAGCAACCTGCTGGAATTGTGGCAATTCTAGCCACATAAAATGAAACAGCAAAAAATTGAAGAATATGAAGAATGATAGCACTAATATTGTAACTGAAGAAGTACATGATGCACTATTGTTGGTAGTTCATAGTTTTGTTGATGATTGTGTACTAGATTCAGTGACATCTTTCCATACATCTTCATACCGGGAATTAATATAAAATTATGTTGCATGTGAGTTTGAGAAGGTATACCTGACTGATGGAAAAGTTCTAGATGTGGTGTGGATGAGAGACGTTGATATTGTACTCCCTAACAAGAGCAAATAAACTTTACAAAAGGTGAGGCACGCTCTTGAGTTGAAGAAAAACCTCCTTTCTCTTAGGCAGCTCAATGAGAGTGGTCATTCAGTAGTGTTCTCAGATAGCGCCTTGAAGGTTACCAAAGGAGCATTAGTATTTGCTCGGGGTAAGAAAATTGTCCCACTATATATAACTACATATTTACTCAACATCACAACTGCAGAGAGCACAACAGATTTGTGGCATTGCAAACTTGGTCACATGAGTTAGAGGGGCATAAAATAACTTCAGTCCAGAGGTAAGCTACCGGAGTTGAAGTCAATTAATCTCAGCAAGTGTGAATGTTGCATTATCGAGAAGCAGAAGAAAGTCAGTTTCTTGAAAAGTGACAGAGTACCAAATACAAGAAAAATGGATCATATACACACAGATGTGTGGAGACCTTCTCCAGTGACATCTCTTAGAGACTCTCATTACTCTGCCAAATTCCTTGATGTCCACAGTAGGAAGCTAAGGTTTGATGATCTCCCAGAGGTCAAAGTGCAGGGCAGTGATGGAAGTGATGAGGAGAGTGGGTCTGGGGCATTTATTCTTATTGTTCCGCAGTCAGCTTCAGAGTTGTCCACTCATACAACTACGGTTCACAAGTCAGTCAAGAATAGACATTCTCCTCAGTGTTACTCACCGACCTTGAACTATACTTTGCTGACAGATGGTGGAGAATCATAGGTATGAGGAAACCTTGCAAGAAAAAAATTCGATCAAGTGGAAACTAACCATGAAAAAGTAAATGGATTCACTGCTAAAGAATCAGACTCGAGAGTTGACAAAACTTCTACCAGAAAAGAAAACATTGCACAACAAGTGGGTGTACCTAGTGAAGACTGAGCATGATGACAATAAGAGGTACAAGACTAGAATTGTTGAAAAAGACTTTCAATAGAGACAGAATATTGTTAATGTAGTGGAAGTTGTAAACATAAACATGAGTAACCAAGGAAAGAGCTTGGAGGTACAAGACTATATTGACCCTGATATGTTAACTAAGGGTGTTACTTTTAAGAAACTGAAGTTGTGCGCAACTTCAGTTGATATTCTAGCTTGAAGACAATGACTTTCGAGTTGTAGGGGTGGAGGATATCATGTCTTGGAAAGTGAATGGTGCAACTAGTGGATGATACAGTTAGTGTTCCAAATTCTAAGTGGAAGAATTATTGAGTATGTGGAGACTGATCCACCTGCTTTGTTTAAACACTCTCCTCTCATAGAAATCATCTGATAATTGATTCTAGTTTATCTCTCTTAATTTGTTTCCCAAGCATCCCCCATACCTCCCCTATGCGTAGGACCTCCCGAAACGATTCCGATAGAAGAGAAATTGGACGTTCACAACCTTCTATTGCGTCCCATCCAAACTATCGAAGCATTGCACAACTATTGTTCTCAAGTTTCTTCTTTGGTTGCTCTCGAGTAGAGAGAAGAGAGAGAGAGGAAGAGAGAGAGAGAGAGATAGAGAGAGAGAGCTTTCTTGTAAGTCAATGTGGTCGACGTTGTAATCCTAAAGCTAATCAAATCCTCTGTAGCTTTGTTGACGTAGGTAATTTGTCGAACCACGTAAATCTGTGTGTTTCGCTATGTTTTTTGTTTTGTAAATTTCTCGTTCCAATTTTCAATTTTTATTATCGTTGTTTTTCATAATATGGAGGGGGCTTTTTGGTAATTACAAAGTTATTGACAAATGATAAAGCCGAGGGTTTATTTGATCGATGAGGGATGTCATTCGTCTTACAAGTCTTGGTTAGGTTGATATGTGGTCTGAAAGGGTGCTGTCTATCGATCGTCCTGAGTGTTGATTACCGCCCCTACAAAATTTCATCTTAGCATCTTCTGTCGATCATTCAGTTGAACTACTTCCTTCGTTGCCACTCATTTTGAAATGATGATTGAAGGCTACACTCTTAAGATGCAAATATTGCCCCAACCTTTAACATCCTACTGCTGCGCGATTAGAGTTGTAAAAACTACTCTTTGTTCGTGAAGAGCTCGTGTTCGACTCGCTAAGAAAACTAGCCGAACACGAACACACTTTTTATATTCGAAATATAAACAAGTCGAACACGAACAATGATATTTTTTAACGAGTCGAACAAGAATTGAGTCTGAGCTTGCTTGTTTTTTTAACGAGCTGAACACGAGCCGAGCCTAATGTCACGGACAAATAGTCCCACATTGGCTAGGTGTAGGGCCGAAAAACAGTATTTAAGTCCTGGGCTGCCCACCACCCACAAGAGCTCTTTTGNATCTTCTGTCGATCATTCAGTTGAACTACTTTCTTCAATGCCACTCATTTTGAAATGATGATTGAAGGCTACACTCTTAAGATGCAGCGCGATTAGAGTTGTCAAAACGACTCTTTGTTCCCGAAGAGCTCGTGTTCGACTCGCTAAGAAAACTAGCCGAACACGAACACACTTTTTATGTTCGAAATATAAACAAGTCGAACACGAACAATAATATTTTTTAACAAGTCGAACAAGAATTGAGTCTGAGCTTGCTTGTTTTTTTAACGAGCTGAACACGAGCCGAGCCTAAGCTCGCTTGTGTTCGACTCTTTTACGGGCCTGCCCCCCAAACGCAGGCAAGGGGCGGCCAGGGCCGTGAAACACCATCTTTTCATTGACGACACTCGTCGTGGAGAGTAACGATAATTTCGACACACCGCCAAGCCGCTTAACAGCACATGGACAACACCAATGGCTAGCACCATATAGCTGCTAGTGATTATAAGCTAACTTCACCTCCCTAAGTACTCATCCAATTCTTATATATTTACATATCCAGCATTTTAAATTCACTTTATTACATTTATACCTTCCAACTTTTCTTGTTACATTTTAAAATACAACTACTTTAATTTGAAACACTTTTTTCTTTTTTCCGGGTAAAAATTGAAGTTTACACGTTAGATCTGCGAATACAAAAGAATTGAGTAGTTTGTATGTAAATCTGCCAAACTTATTATTATGTGAGAGATGGATAGAAGACGGCACATTTTAGCTGCAAAAGGGGGAGCAAATCAACGGGAGGGAGAAGGCGATGGGTTTCTTTGTGTAACATAGGACATTTTAAAGCTAATGGGAGCGGTACGACGGAGACAAGAAGGCATTCGGCTGTTTTGAAGAAGAAGATGAAGCGAAAGGAGTTCTGCGATTGAAGAAGACGAAGTGCAGAAGCTGAAAGAATGGATTTTTATTCGGCTTTTAAAGAGAGACGGAGATAGAAACAAGAAGGATCTGTTTTGGTGGAGATATCAATCGAAGCAAGGTAAGGTCTTTCTGCTTCTCTAATGGCTGCTTTGGTTTGCGATGTTTAAGAGTTTCATGACTATGTGGTATGTAATTGAAGTATGTGTGGAGATGATGAACTGTATGAGGAGTTATGGAGGGCGTGCGCAGGGGCGCTCCTGGAGATACCTCGCGTTGGGGATAGGGTTTACTATTTCCCTCAAGGACACATGGAACAGGTGATTAGAGAATATTATTTTTATTTTTATTTTTATTTCTAACGAGGTTTTATGTGTTTTTCAATTGGGTTGTTTAGTTAGAAGCGTCGACCAATCAGGAGTTGGATCAGAGAATTCCTCTTTTCAGTCTTCCCTCCAAGATTCTTTGTCGTGTTTTGAACATAGAGCTTACAGTAAATCTTCTTTCTTCAATTCTTTCTGTTTCTGGATTTTCATTGTCTGTAAACTTTTTTGAATTGAAATTTCTTTCTTTTTAATCTCGACAGGCAGAGGCTGAAACTGATGAGGTTTACGCACAAATCACTTTATTTCCAGAGGCGGATGTAAGCAAAGTTCCAATTTTTATTCTCTTGGTTTTGATTTTTCTGAAATTTTTCTGTGAAAATTTGGAATTTTTAACGATGTTTTATCTGAATTTGACAGCAAACCGAGCTTAAAACACCAGACCCATGTCCCCCTGTGTCAAAGAGGCCGACAGTCAACTCATTCTGCAAGATCTTGACTGCCTCCGATACCAGCACTCATGGAGGATTCTCAGTTCTCCGCCGCCATGCTAATGACTGTCTTCCTCAACTGGTTGGTTCTGTTCTCTCTTTCCTCTCCATCTAGGAGCTTTCTGGCAACAGATGAGATTTAAGTTATTACGGAATTTACTAAATCCTGAATGGTTAAATCTGGAAAACTGTTTGGCGACTGATTTACTAAATCCTGTTACCATTTTCAATTCTAGTCCGCGAAGTTAAATCCACAGGTTCTTGGGATTTAGTAAATCCGGGATTTACACCCAAAATCCATGGAATCCGAATTTACGCCATTGGGGAATTTATTTTGTCCAAAATGATCCTCCGGTAGTATTCCACTTAAATCCTGCATAAATCTGCTCGTAAATCCGTTGCCAGATAGCCCTGACTCGACAAGTTATAACTTTTTATACATATTTTGATTACCATCCTGACCATGTTTTCTTCTGAATCAGGATATGTCGCAGCCAACCCCAACCCAGGAGCTGTCTGCAAAGGACCTCCATGGTGTTAAATGGCGATTCAAGCACATTTATAGAGGTAATTGAGGCAAAAATCCTGCCTTTATATGCCGAAAACTATGTTTTTTCAAAGAAAATGGAAGATTCTGTGCTTGTTTCTTAAAATTTATAATTACAGGTCAACCCCGCCGGCATCTGCTCACCACTGGATGGAGTACCTTTGTCTCCTGTAAGAGATTGGTGGCTGGTGATGGTTTTGTTTTCCTTAGGTGATAATTTTTATGTTTATTTATAGAAAGAATTATTGAATTTACTCCATGGATCTTGTTGGATGAACTCTGAATTTGAAAATTAATACTTTTTTTAGAGGAAAAAATGGAGAATTGAGAGTTGGTGTTAAGCGCCTCACGCGACAAAAGAGCTCGATTCCGTCGTCTGTGATCTCGAGTCATAGCATGCATATTGGTGTTCTTGCTACAGCTTCTCATGCTTTGAAAGTCCAAACTTTCTTCACTGTCTTGTATAAGCCAAGGTTGAATGATTTCAGTCTTGATGTTTCTTGAGCAAAGCATTGATTTTTGTTTTTGTTTTTTTTTTCACTTTTTTGTTAATTATAACAGTTTTTTTTTATTGTCTTGGTGATTCAGGACAAGCCAATTTATTATCAGTGCAAATAAATATTTTGAAGCTGTCAGAAAAGAATTTGCCCCTTGCATGAGATTCAAGATGACATTTGAGACTGATGATGTTCCTGAGAAAAAGTAAATTGTTTATGCAGCATGATTTTTCTACTTATCTTTCATTTTGTGAGATATATTATCATATTTTCTTTATGAACTATTGATAATAATGTAGATACACTGGAACTATAGTTGGCATGGGAGATCTATCATCTCAGTGGGAAGGTTCCAAGTGGAAACAATTGAAGGTTAACAAAATTGCTTCTTTTTATTAGAATTATTTTTTTTTTTTAAGTTTTGTGGAAGTCTCTTATATCTTTATGATGGCAGGTTCGCTGGGACGAGCAAACAAACTTTCATCGACCCGATCGAGTTTCTCCATGGGAGATCGAGCTTTGCAGTCCTTCGATACCTACCATATCAACGAATAAGAGGCCTAGATCCCTGATGGATCACTTAGATTCTCAAACTTTTGGTAGTGTAAAATTCAATGAATTTTCGACAGATTGAAATATATCTCAACTTAAAATCTTAAACTTTTTGCAGAAGCCTCATCCCCTTCTTGGTACTCTGGGATGAGTTTTCAGTATAATGGAATAATTAATGGCGGCTTAAAGCACAATTCTCCCTCGATGAATACCAAGCCTTTGTCTTCTTCAGCAAGTAGTCCTCTGAAACTATTCCAGGAAGTAAATCAAGAGAATAAAGCTTCTCCTCCCACAAGGCAATCCATCCTTGGCTATGTGGTTGAGGAACAGGAACTGAATCTTTCTAAAGATAAGGATGAGTATAATAAACCTGAGATTCGGGGCGCCTACCGCCTTTTTGGGATTGATTTAATGAAACCCTCTGGTTTTTCATCTCCTGCTGAGAAGATCAGTGCGAGTGAAACCATGGAGGAACCTAATGTTCTGATTTTTCCTGCAACTGAGTCGTTAGATCAACATTCTGAACTAAATGCTATGAGAAAAACTGAAGTGGTGTCTCCAAAAGAGATTCAGAGGAAGCAAAACTGTTCCACTCGAAGCAGAATCAAGGTAAAGTTCTGAACTTTAGATGATTTCGCCAAAACTCGCAGCAAAGTGCATCACATTGCAGAGTTTTTGAACTGGATTGTAATTGAAGGTTCGCATGCATGGTGTTGCTGTTGGTAGAGCTGTGGATCTGATGACTCTGGGAGGATATGATGATCTGATTTTGGAGCTGGAGAAGATGTTTGAGATTGAAGGAGAGCTTTCTCAGAGGGACAAATGGGAAGTAGTGTTCACTGATGATGAGGACGATATAATGCTGGTTGGCGATGATCCATGGCCGTAGGTTCCTGTAAAACTCATAACTTTGATTACTTGCAGCTATTTTTTTTAATCTATTTACATACATACCGCCACAATTCCTATGTATTTACATATCTAACGCCTAACTTTTACTTCCTACATCTATAGAACCCAAAATTTTAATATTTAATAAAAAAAAACCACCATTTTAAATTTTACTAAAAATTGAAGTTTAGTGCTATATATGTAAATATATATGGGAATTCAGTGGTATATATGCAAAATCATCCTTTTTTTTTAAATCCTGAGCTGGCTTTTGCAAATTTGCAGGGAATTTTGTGATATGGTGAGAAAGATGTACATCTATCCAAGCGAGGAGGTCAAGAAGTTGAAGCAATAGAAGAGAAAATGTGCTGCTTGATTGTAGTTAAAACTGAGAAACTTAAAAGGTGGGATTTTTCCTACTGTTATTGCACGAAGTAGCTGTAAATGTGGGGAAAAATAAAATAAAATAAAATAAAAATAATAAAAAAATATTAGATGCATTTCATGCTTTTCTTCATTGTTTTATCTAACTATTTAAATCTAATTTTAATTATTACAAGTATGCCATCTGATTTATTCATGATTAAATATCAAAATGATGTGTGTTGTATAGATATAAAAAGTAAAATTTAGGTGTTAGATATGTAAATACATGAAAATTGGGTGGTATTTACGCACTTTTTATTTTTATATAAGGCTTGAAAGTCACTGCAGGCATTTCTCCGAAGGAGAGCTTGAATATTTTCTTAGTGTTTTTGTAATGGGTTGGTGGTTGATTTAACAGTTTATATTAATATTTTAATTGTTTTATTAAAATAATGTAGTGATTATCCTTAGCGACAATAACGACAGTCAATGTATTATTATGGATTTATATATTTAGCTAAGCAATTATTAACCATGTTAATGTTATGTTGCGTCTCACTATTTTTTCTTTGGGCATTTATATACTAGGGGTGTAAACGAGCCGAACACGAGCGATTGTTTTATATTTGGAGCTAAAAAAGTGTGTTCGTGTTCGACTCGTTTGTTTAGTGAGCTGAACACGAGCTGTTCACGAGCAAAGAGTCGTTTTGACAACTCTAATCACGTAGCCATAAGATGTTATGGATTTGGGCAAAGTTTAAAAATTATTGTTTATATTAAAACATATCTAATTTAATAATTTTTAGTCTATTTTCTTAATCAACACTTTTAATTGATCATAAATCTTTGTAGTAGCCTTGTAGTCAATTAATTTTTTAAAAAATATTATATATATATATATATATATAATTGATTAGTAGTATTTCGAGCTGAAACGAGTCGAACATAAACAAGCAAATCTTTGTTCGTGTTGTTCGTGTTCGGCTCGTTAACTTAGCAAACAAGCCGAACACGAGTTTCTTAACGAGTCGAACACAAGATTCTTAACGAGTCGAACACGAGCTGTTCGCGAACAACGAGCCGTTTTGACAGCCCTACCCAAGACTTTCTTCTCACAAAAAATCACTATTTTATGTTTTAAAAGTGAAAATACATGCATAAGTGAGGTGGAATGTTTGTAAATTTGAAGTTTAGATGGTAAATATGTAAATAAATAAGATTGTATGGTATGTATGTAAATCTTCATTTTTCTTTTTACCTGTCGCATTTCCCTTCTTTATTGTTGTACTTACTTGCCTTTAGTACTAATTTTATATAATCATATATTATAGCATGATTGATGTAATTACAATTTTTTGAAATTTGTCTTTGAAGTCTTTATCACATTAGTCCTCTTCAAATGCTATTTTTATATCAATCATCAAACTTATTATCAGCAGTTGTTTTTTTTTTATTTCTCTCATTTTTTTAGTTTTGATAAATTAGAATTGATGCAGCATCCAAAAATTTTATCATTTAACATATCTCGTGACATTTCAAATATAAATTCAAGATGATTCAGAGTTCTGATTTCAATAAGTTTATAGTGAAATTGGTTGTATTTACAAGAAGAAACCGATGATGTCAAATTTGATTCAATGCAAGTCTAATCAAGTCTAGATCAAGCTAATGAAGTATATTTGTAGATTTCAGATCTTTAATTGAATGATCAAATGAACTTAAAATTTGATATATTTATAGTCAAATTGAATGTATTGACGAGAGGAATCTAACAAGCTCAAGACACTCAATTGTGAGGTCATTAAGACACTCAAATCAACAAATAAATCCTATGATCAATGGACCAACATATTATTCGCTAAAGGACCAAAATACTCCTCCCCCGTAAGCAATAAATAAACTTACTTTCTTCACTTAAGTGGGAGGAGAAGAGAAGGAGCTCCAGAACCTATTTTGGATTGACAAAACGACGATGACTTCCAACATCCGTAGCTGTCAACCATTGTCGACTACTGCTCGTTGGCCGCTTTCAACCACCACCGACCTCCCCCGC
Source organism: Phalaenopsis aphrodite (assembly GCA_003013225.1). NCBI lineage: Eukaryota > Viridiplantae > Streptophyta > Magnoliopsida > Asparagales > Orchidaceae > Phalaenopsis > Phalaenopsis aphrodite. The sequence continues at coordinate 1,777,359 of NEWO01000033.1, read as the reverse complement.
TTACTGTCGTCAACCATCATTGCTTGCTAACGTCGTATCTAAAATATGATTGTAACATATAATGTTGTATTAAAGATTTGACTATAACTTTCAGTGACCGCTATTTATGATTGTCATATTTAGAATACAACAACTATTTCATACACCTTAAATTTTCTCTGTGTTGTATATGGATAAGTGTTGTAAATGGTGTAAATTATATATAAATAGAATAGACTAAATTACAAGAAATTATAACTTTTATTATATTTTATAGTTTTATTAAAATTCAATAAAATAAACAATGTCCTAATATTGATCATAATATAATTAGACTATTTTGAGATAAATTTATGAACAATATTAGAAATTAATCAATTTATTCATTTCCCAATATGTACCAAAATTAAGCATGTATAACTAAAATTTTGTTAGGTCTTTTACTTTCATGCCACCTAATTCCTATGTATTCGCACACCTAATAATTAAATTTTGCTTTTTTACATTTACACCACCCGATTCTTTCATATCACATTAAAATACCATCATTTTAACTACACCTCATCCTTCATAAATATGGTATGCATGCAAAAGTTGAATTTTATTTGTTAGATATATAAATACATAGGAATTTGAGTGGTATATGTATAAATGCCCCTTTTATTTTATATCTAATTTGTAGTCAACTTAATCAATAAACTCTGGTTACCAAAGGTGTTCTCTTTTTTCCATCTTCGGTAACTTAGGGTGTGTTTGGGGGGTGTTTTTGCAGCAGTGGCGTTTTGGCGTTTTGAAAACGCCACCTCACCTTTGGAAAACACGTCCCGGATGCGTTTTGTAAAATGGAGCTCCCGGATGTGTTTTGTAAAACAGAGTTTCCATTTTACTATTAGAAGAGGATCAAGGGGTCCTACCACGTTTCATTGTATGGAAAGACTCTCGATGCCCCTCGTCGCTCCTCTGCCCTAATTTCACAAGCAGCTCTCACACACTGTGAGATTCTCCCACCTCCTTTGTATCTCTTATGTAAAACCCTAATCGAGTCTCTGAAAGTATGTTTGTGAGAATACTATTTCTGTTATGTTTCTTTGGATGTCCACAGTTTCATCTTCCTGAGAATGCTAATCGAGTCTCTAAAGGATTTCTGTTGGATTTATGTTAATGGTTTCATCTTCTTGATTTTTATATTACGTCATTCTGCACTTCTTTGGGAATGAATCTGATGTTATTTCTTTGAAAATTTTTTTTTATCAAGCAGACTATTACCGATGAATCTGATGTTTATGGCTATGCATCTGATGTTATTTCTGGTTATGGATATGATGTTTGGTCTTGTATTGTGTTTTACCTATGCTTCTTTGCGTTTGTACTATTATTTAGAGGTGTTAATGGACTTCCTGCATTGATATTCTTTGATCATTATGAGGTATGGAAGGAAAATATGGGGTCAAAATTAGAGGCATTGCTTTTAGAAGCTAAACTAGAGTAACTAGTTCAACTTCTCGAATAAAGGCCAAATGCACATTTACAGCATGAGGGCCTTTGGCTTGGTAGCATGATGGATGATAAATTGATGAGCCAAACCCTTAAATTGTTTGATTGTGTTTGACTCAGTAATAGCCACCTTATGTTGCGCTTGACCTTTCCTAAAGCAAACGTGGCTGCACAAGGAAATTGTTTTGTTTCAGAAGGAAAACTTCTTAAATGTGAATAGAAGTTATTTTTTATTTATAATTTAATGGATCCTTGAGATGCAGTTGAATAACTTTAAATGCAATATCAATTTTGTGGCCAAATTTATCATGTAAGGCAAGGAAGGACTATTTTTTGAGCCAGTAATCAGCTTCACATTTTAGGTCCTATTTGAGATTATTTTATTTTTATTTTTTATTTAATTTCTTATTTTTAAAATAATATTTGTTCAGTATTTTTTATGTATTTTTATTTTTTAATTTAAATCAACTTTTCTTAAAGCATTCCCAATAATTTTTAGATGTTTTAAGTATTTTTAAAATCAATTAAATATATTTTTAAATTATTATACATATTTATTTCATGCTAAATCTATAAGCAAAATAAATAAATAAAAAATTAAAAGAATAAAAGGTAAAAAGATAAATATTTAGAATGACTTGGAATGAGACATCCATTTGCGTTTTCAACCACGAGAATTTTTGTAATTATATTAAACTATTAATGGATGACTAGATTACCAGTCTTGATGTTTAGGATATCATTAACAATTATTGCAGACAACTTAGAGCTTTTGTATGAATATATCAATTGCATTGAGACAAATGATGAGGTCGATTGCCAATCAATTTTGGGCATATTTGCAAAAGGTTGATATTTATAATTGGAACGAGACATATTCAACATGACTCGATCAATGTAGAGAGATTTGTACATTTTATATTCAAAGTTTTCCAATGATTCTAAGTTTTCATTATTTGATGTGTTCAATCCAAACGTAATTTAGTTTTATGTATTTACATCTCTAATCTATAAATTTGTGTATTTACATATATTACGTTTTGACATTATAAACTTATGCATGAAGTAATAGTGTGTAGTGTTAAAAATCGGAATGCTATGCATATAAATAAGAAATTTTAGATGATATTTATGTAAATATATAAAAGTTGTGTGATATGTATGCAAAACATCTACGATTTTTTGGTGTGTTGTCTTGTATTGTGTGTCGTTGCACTCCTTGTCATTGAAAAAGAAGGAAGAGATAAATGAGACCGTAGGATCAATGTGAAGACATTGCAACACTAAGGGTCTGTTTGGGCAAGTGTATCGTATTAAAAAGCATGTGTGAAGTTGTTGAAAAATATTCTGATGCTCAAAAAGTTGCGGTGGTTATTGCAATTTTTTTTAGAAAAGTCAGAGGGCAACTAGAAAGCTGCCACCGCACCAAGTCAGAACTGGTGGAAAATGCAGATTTTAACAGCAAGTTTTTGAAAAAAATTGTCAAAACCAAGTTAATCCAAACAGACCAAATTGCGTTGCAGTGTCTCACCGCCACAGCACCATCACTCAAAACAGACCCTAAGTTAGTTTGAGGAGTGAAAAAAGTGAGGGGGAAGATGTGTTTATAAAGAAGAAGATGATGAAGATGATGATGATGATGATGATAAATATAGTAATGAGTTAACTGGGAGCAGAATGCTTGAAAGTTTTATCTATTCCTTTTGGTTTTTGGATCTATAATTTATTTTTTATTATAAATATTTAACTATGTTCATTACAATTTGGCAGTTGATTTTATATTATGTTTATGAATATTGGATACAATCCGTATGTTATTCATAGTCTTGGTCGTTATAATATACAAAATGGTACAACATAAAATATTTAATAAGAAATTAATTTGCATTTTATTGTCAGGAGCAGCTTTTTGAAAAAACTGTCAAAACGATGTTTACCCAAACAGACAAAACTACATTGCAGTATCTCACCGCTATCGTACCATCACCCCAACCCTAAGTTGTTTTGAGCAGTGAAGAAAGTGAGGGGGGAGATGTGGTTATAAATAAGAAGAATAAGATGATGAAGAAGATGATGATGATGATTAATATACTAATGAGTTAAGTGGGAGCAGAATGCCTGAGAGTTTTTTTTGCCTTTGTTTTTTGGATTTTTTTCATTACAATTTGACATTTGAATTTATATTATGTTTATCAATGTTGGAAACAATTCATATTTTATTCATAATCTGATATACTCGTTATAATATACAAAATGTTACATAACATAAAATATTCAATAAAAAAATTATTTTGCATATTTTTGTATAACGAAAATAATTTATTTTATAGTATATAAAAAATGTAAATTAAAATCAAATATAAGCAAATAAAATATATAAATTCACACTAAAGCAATTAAATTAGAATTTAAAGTGGTGTAATAATAGTCTACCTCAAACTAGACAATTTTTGTAAGTGGCACAAAACAAGTACACTCTCACATTTATAAAGATAACATTTAAGAATACAAAATATTTCTTACATTTTTTCTATGCTTCTCAATTTATCATTAATATAGGGTCTGTTTGTGGCAGCCGCAGCTTATTAAATAATCTGCTGATAAGCTAGTTGCGGCGACTGTTATAAATTTTTATTTTTTTTGGAAAAGTCAGACCACTGTCAGAAATTTATCACCGCACCTAGACATGTTCGGTGTGAAAACACTATTTTCGGCGTTTTGAAAACGCATAAGCTGTCAAAACGTAGTTTACCCAAACAGACCAGATGCGTTTTCAAAACGTCACCGCACCAAATAAACTGCCCCAAACGGACTCATAATTTTCTCAGTTGCATCACCTTTTTACTTGAGATTTATCAACATTCTCTGATCCACTTTCTTTCAAGCCAAAGGCAACCTGCTAGTTCAGTTATACAATATCTCATACGACCTCATATTAATATGTGATTGAAAGTTATTATTCTAGATGAACTAAAATAAAAGTATATGATCTTTGAAACTCTCTACAAAATCAATTGCAGAACCTAGAAAGTAAATCCTCAAGCAATTGAATAATCTTTTCATATTGCAATAAGATTTTGATTAAACATTTGACTTGTTTTCTCAGTTCTTTTTAGAGTATTCGGAGTCAGTAGCTTGTCTATTTATATATCGTTGTATAATTCTCTTATTCGAATAAATCTCCATCCAGAATCATATCAATGATTCGAGAAGGAGAGGAATAAAAAAAAATGATATACGATAACGAATAGCCAAATAAATAAAAGAAATAAGCAGAAGTCATATATATGGGTGATTATCGAGTGATTGGTCGAGAATATAATCAGACCGAAGTATCTTAGAACACAACATCCACGACGACAATCCCTACACAAGCCACCAGTAACCAGAGAAGAAAAAAATAATAATAATGTTTTTGTTCTGGGGTTAGGAGTCTCCTAGAGGAGCTCATCTCTCTCATTAATTACTTCTTGAGGGAGAACCAAGAATACTCTCAATAAAAAAAAATTTCGCTTATTATTATCATGAACTTGAAGAATAGACCATAAAAAGATGGTTATTTTGTATGGGAACACTCCGATTTTTTCAAAGCTCTTACTAAGCCACAAGACAGAGAATGAGTCTTTCACGCCTTAAATGGGTAGTGAATCATCAACAGTCAAAGCGTACGAAATATCCAAAATCATCTCGACAATGATATCCCTATATGTTAGAGCTCAATGGGTCATCAAGGCAGAAGGTGAATCACCATATCCTAGAAGAATGGCAGCTCATTGGTAATCAGATCATCAAGATGATATCAACTGAGTCAAAAGAATCTATAGGGCTCGAAGGAGCTCAGCAAGAGGAAGAGTAGAGTAATCGTAAAAGGTAGAGGTAGCCGGGTCAGGATACTATAGACGCATCATTCAAAGTCACTAGGATCTTAAGTCTAACTGATCGTGAAGGTAACCGACCCAATACGTCCATGGATTTCTGGTAAGCAATCCATGAATTGTGTCATCCACGAGGACATCAGTAGTCCTAAGGTTAAAGGTACGAAACTGTTGGTTTTATTATGTTTTTGAAAATAATTATATATATATATATATATTGAAAAGAGTATTTTGATTTTTTTGAAAAATAGGACCAAACATATCTCATATATTCAATGGTTTGAATAATTCAGCAAGATATTATAAATAATACTTCATCTTGAAAGATGAGAATATCACTCGATAATAGTCTCAATTATTCAAACTAAGAAATTTATGATATTTATTTGGTTTGCGAAATTTCAAACAGGTCATTCCCCTACCTAATATGAAGATTAGATACGGTTTAGATTATTTGTGTTATTAATTTTTCTATAAGTGCATGCCCATATAGTTAATTACTTCTTAAGCGACCGAAATAACTTAAGAAAATTTTATAAGATCGAGGTTTCATCTTTGAGAATTCAAAGTTTAGTTTTCACGATTGGTCATAGGAAAATCGAGTGGGAAGGGCTCAATGCGGAACAATTATTTTGGAAACCAAAGGAGTGAAATGCATGAGATGTCATAGATTCTGAGGGTAACCTCAATGACTTCCCAAATTATCCTACTATTTGACTTTATATGTTGAAAATGATTTTATTTGATGTTTATTCCTGTATTTATTTAAATTTAAGACTTATATTTGTACGACATACGATCATACAAATAGCCTAAAAAGAAATGAGGATTTACGCGTACCGCACAACGACCTCGAGATCCTAAAAAGAGTTAGAGCTTATATCGCACGACATAGAATGAGGCGAAGGCTTAAAATATAGCATGAAAATTTATGTCGTGCTAGACGAACAACTTCGAAGTCCTAAGGGTTTATGTTGTTTAAGTCTATGGAAAGTTTAGTTGATGATCAACCTTCGTTTCATGTTTCGCTATTGATCGTTGCTCAAAAGTTGACCATCGCTAGATCATGTCGGCGCCTCGTGCTGTCTAAAGAGAAGGGAAGAGATAAACAATACCTGAAGCGGCCAATCCTAGGTTCTTTGTTTTAGTGTTTTGATTTTAGAAATTACATTCATGTTGATGATTATTTCTATCATTATTATTATTATTATTTAACTAATGAGTTATTGTTATGAGGTTTTAAGAATATTTAACATTTTGCCAGGTTATTGTGTTGGTCGTGTGTTATAGGGCTGCAACCTAAGCATATGTGCTACATCCTCTACTGTAGGGTCTCCTTTTCACGTAAAAGAAAATTAATATTGTTGTACAACTAAATAGAATATGTATAATCAAGTATAATATACGAGAAAGTAACAGAACATACCAACCTCCTCTGATGTCATTTTAAAAGGGTTGAATTTATGTACTAAACTTATAAGTTTATAGAAGTTAAGCAAACGTTGAGTGTTTTGAAACTTGGATGTGAAGCATATTAAAACACAAGCATGTATATTTACATGAAGTTAGGTGGTAAGTATATGAAAAATTAGAACTGGACACAAGTATTTCTGAGTTAGGGATGGGCTTAGCTTGAAGCCTTTGGTCATAATAAACCATTTTGGGGATTTTCGCAGGCAACCGAAGCATCAATGTGCATAGACCAAACCCAGATAAAAGGCGACCAACAATACAATCAAGGGAAGACAACTAGGGGTGTAAACAAGTTGAACACCAGCTCTTTTTTGGCTCATTTATATTTTGAGCTCAAAAGGTAAGTTCGTGTTCGACTTGTTTGCTTAACAAGCCGAACACGAGCTATTCACGAGCAAATAGTCATTTTGACAACCCTAATCACTAGTCATAAGATGTTAAGGGTTGGGGGCAATATTTAAAAATTAGTGTTTATATTAAAACATTATTTGAATCTAATTTAATAATTTTTATTCTATTTTCTTAATTAATACTTTTAATTGATTATAAATCTTTGCAGCTTTGTAGTCAATTAAATTTTTTTAAAAAAACTACTCATCACTATATATATATATATAGTCGAGCCAAAACGAGCCGAACACGAACAAACAAATTTTTATTTATGTTCGGCTGGTTACCTTAGCGAACGAGCAAAACACGAGCTTCTTAACTAGCCGAATACGAGTTATTCACGAACAACGAGCCATTTTGACAGCCCTAAAGACAATTCCGAACCCAAGCAAAAATGACTGACAAGTGGACATATATAAAAAAAAGGTAACACCCACATTCTTCAATTTATCATGCATATAAGTCAATTAAAATTTTAATTAGAGCTAATAACAGGTCGATTTGATGACAAATAACAGATCAAATTTTGACATGACAAAAAGAATTTTCCCTCAAATAGTCCATAAGTCATTCAAATTTCGGGCTAGAGTCACCAACTTCTCAAACCTGAAAGGGTAACTTTGAACCAGTCATTGGTGAATACGAGCCTTAAACCCTCACAAATTCATCAGGTTAAGAGGCATAGTACTACTTTATTAGCACTAGTACGGTAAAAGATGCTCTACATCATCTCTCATACAATTTTAGTAAACGATCTCTGGTGAATCGTTGTCGTTGTTCGGACATAGCTTGCATCCGAACTCGGACGTAATATTTTTTGCACCAGAGTAGAAATGAAGGAGATTTCAGTTGAAATAATTNTTCACGCCTTAAATGGGTAGTGAATCATCAACAGTCAAAGCGTACGAAATATCCAAAATCATCTCGACAATGATATCCCTATATGTTAGAGCTCAATGGGTCATCAAGGCAGAAGGTGAATCACCATATCCTAGAAGAATGGCAGCTCATTGGTAATCAGATCATCAAGATGATATCAACTGAGTCAAAAGAATCTATAGGGCTCGAAGGAGCTCAGCAAGAGGAAGAGTAGAGTAATCGTAAAAGGTAGAGGTAGCCGGGTCAGGATACTATAGACGCATCATTCAAAGTCACTAGGATCTTAAGTCTAACTGATCGTGAAGGTAACCGACCCAATACGTCCATGGATTTCTGGTAAGCAATCCATGAATTGTGTCATCCACGAGGACATCAGTAGTCCTAAGGTTAAAGGTACGAAACTGTTGGTTTTATTATGTTTTTGAAAATAATTATATATATATATATATATTGAAAAGAGTATTTTGATTTTTTTGAAAAATAGGACCAAACATATCTCATATATTCAATGGTTTGAATAATTCAGCAAGATATTATAAATAATACTTCATCTTGAAAGATGAGAATATCACTCGATAATAGTCTCAAAATTTATGATATTTATTTAGTTTACGAAATTTCAAACAGGTCATTCCCCTACCTAATATGAAGATTAGATATAGTTTAGATTATTTGTGTTATTAATTTTCCTATAAGTGCATGCCTATATAGTTAATTACTTCTTAAGCGACCGAAATAACTTAAGAAAACTTTACATTAAGATCGAGGTTTCATCTTCGAGAATTCAAAGTTTAGTTTTCACGGTTGGTCATAGGAAAATTGAGTGGAAGGGCTCAATGCGAAACAATTATTTTGGAAACCAAATGAGCGAAATGCAAGAGATATCATAGATTCTGAGGGGAACCTCAATGACTTCCCAAATTGTCCTACTATTTGACTTTATATTTTGAAAATGATTTTATTTCATGTTTATTCCTTTATTTATTTAAATTTAGGACTTATATTTGTACGACATACGATCATGCAAATAACCTAAGAAGAAATGAGGATTTATGCGTACCGAACAACGACCTCGAGATCCGAAAAAGAGTTAGAGCTTATATCGCACAACATACAATGATGCAAAGACGTAAAAGATAGCGTGAAGATTTATGCCGTGCTAGACGAACAACTTCGAAGTCCTAAGGGTTTATGTTGTTTAAGTCTATGGAAGGTTTAGGTGATGATCAACCTTTGTTTCATGTTTCGTTATTGATCGTTGCTCAAAAGTTGACCATCGCTCGATCACGTCGTCGCCTCGTGCTGTCAAAAGAGAAGGGAAGAGATAAACCATACCTCAAGCGACCAATCCTAGGTTTTTTGTTTTAGTGTTTTGATTTTAGAAAGTACATTCAGGTTGATGATTATTTCTATCGTTATTATTATTATTATTATTATTATTATTTAACGAATGAGTTATTGTTACGAGGTCTTAAGAATATTTAACATTTTGCCAGGTTATTGTGTTGGTCGTGTGTTACAGGGCTGCAACCTAAGCATATGTGCTACATCCTCTACTGTAGGGTCTCCTTTTCACGTAAAAGAAAATTAATATTGTTGTACAACTAAATAGAATATGTATAATCAAGTATAATATACGAGAAAGTAACAGAACATACCAACCTCCTCTGATGTCATTTTAAAAGGGTTGAATTTATGTACTAAACTTATAAGTTTATAGAAGTTAAGCAAACGTTGAGTGTTTTGAAACTTGGATGTGAAGCATATTAAAACACAAGCATGTATATTTACATGAAGTTAGGTGGTAAGTATATGAAAAATTAGAACTGGACACAAGTATTTCTGAGTTAGGGATGGGCTTAGCTTGAAGCCTTTGGTCATAATAAACCATTTTGGGGATTTTCGCAGGCAACCGAAGCATCAATGTGCATAGACCAAACCCAGATAAAAGGCGACCAACAATACAATCAAGGGAAGACAACTAGGGGTGTAAACAAGTTGAACACCAGCTCTTTTTTGGCTCATTTATATTTTGAGCTCAAAAGGTAAGTTCGTGTTCGACTTGTTTGCTTAACAAGCCGAACACGAGCTATTCACGAGCAAATAGTCATTTTGACAACCCTAATCACTAGTCATAAGATGTTAAGGGTTGGGGGCAATATTTAAAAATTAGTGTTTATATTAAAACATTATTTGAATCTAATTTAATAATTTTTATTCTATTTTCTTAATTAATACTTTTAATTGATTATAAATCTTTGCAGCTTTGTAGTCAATTAAATTTTTTTAAAAAAACTACTCATCACTATATATATATATATAGTCGAGCCAAAACGAGCCGAACACGAACAAACAAATTTTTATTTATGTTCGGCTGGTTACCTTAGCGAACGAGCAAAACACGAGCTTCTTAACTAGCCGAATACGAGTTATTCACGAACAACGAGCCATTTTGACAGCCCTAAAGACAATTCCGAACCCAAGCAAAAATGACTGACAAGTGGACATATATAAAAAAAAGGTAACACCCACATTCTTCAATTTATCATGCATATAAGTCAATTAAAATTTTAATTAGAGCTAATAACAGGTCGATTTGATGACAAATAACAGATCAAATTTTGACATGACAAAAAGAATTTTCCCTCAAATAGTCCATAAGTCATTCAAATTTCGGGCTAGAGTCACCAACTTCTCAAACCTGAAAGGGTAACTTTGAACCAGTCATTGGTGAATACGAGCCTTAAACCCTCACAAATTCATCAGGTTAAGAGGCATAGTACTACTTTATTAGCACTAGTACGGTAAAAGATGCTCTACATCATCTCTCATACAATTTTAGTAAACGATCTCTGGTGAATCGTTGTCGTTGTTCGGACATAGCTTGCATCCGAACTCGGACGTAATATTTTTTGCACCAGAGTAGAAATGAAGGAGATTTCAGTTGAAATAATTATTTTTGAAGTTTATGTGATCAAAAGAGCTCAACTCAATTCGGGTCAATTATAACCTCACTTTAACGTAGCCAATATTAAGGATTGGCGAAGATTGACCCGACACATCTACTTCACAAAAACTCAGGTCAGGAATTCTAACTCGATTAATTTTTCGAGTCAGTTCACTTGCCAGCCCAAAATTGACATAAAACCAACATTCTAACCCGATTTGGAATCAAAATCAACTCATCAACAACTATTACCTTGTGGTAAATGAGTTACATTAGTCAGTTTCGGGTTAGCGAGTTAAAGACAAGTCTGGTTCGAGTTGAATTTTCGGACTCGTTTAATGTTTGCGTAGTGTTCGGGTCAAATAGTTTGAGATCGGGTCAATTTCATAAATTGACACGAATATATAAGTCAAAACAATCAAATAAAAACAGGATAGAATGCATACAATTCAAAAATAGCAACAATAGAAAATAGTTTAAGCTTGTTAGAGATTTCATCAAACTAAACTCTTTTACTTTATTTTCTGGTTAAAGCAGTAATGATTGGTCTCTTAGAGACCACAGCAATATAAAGAGTATTAATGCATAAACTTCTTCCCAAGATTTATTGAAATAAGACCGACTCAAGTGAGATATATTATTTATATACTTTATATTTAAAATATTTTGAATATTTCTCTTTCAAACTAAGCTGGGTATGCATGTAAATATGAATTTTTGGCTGTAGGATATGTCAGTATATAGGTATTGAGTGGTTGAGTATTGAAACGATTCATTGCTAGTTGTCGTTGTCTGCATTGCCCGTTCACTACCACTCGCCCACCGACCGTCACCTGCTCATCACCATCATTATCTATGCCTGGAGCATTCGCCCGTTCACTACCACTCGCCCACCGACCGTCACTTGCTCGTCACCGACTCACCATCATTATCTATGTCTGGAGCATATCATAGATCTTTTATACTTTACACCATGTTGCATTTGGTATCTCGTAATTGGCACGTATAACACGACACGTATATAATACGAAATAGGAAATATTAGCTCTCAAATTGATATTAAACACAAATACAAGTTTTAAGATCACCGCCTTTGATAAAGATGATTAATTCACTAAACTAATCATTGAAACCAATGCTAATGCCAACTATTCTCCTTTGATTTGAACAAAACATAAGATTAATCATCAATTAACTTAGATTGAAGTCGAGTTGAACATAATTAAGCTTGCAATTAAAAGCTAGGGAGAGCATGTGGGGTCCAGTAGACCAAATCAAGCAAATTAAATGAAATGAATTTAGCTATCAACTCAAGGACCCATTAAAGAGATATTGGGCCAAACTTAGCTACTTAACGTGTTTAACTCAAACTTGGCCCATTAAAAAGATATTGGGTCAAACTTAGCTTAAACATTCTCAAATGAATCTAAACCAAATGAAATGAAACTAGGTAATTGATACATCACCAACAAATTTTCTTCACCCATCACGAATCTCGAGGCAACTTTTTGAATGAAAAACACTCAAAATTCTATTAAGAGTCATCCAGAGCTCTGATTTCAGGAAACTTATAGTTTAACTGACCAATTCGATGAGACAGGCCTAATGATATAAAAACTAGTCTAATCCGAGTTAGATCAAGCCCGAATCAAATCATTAAACCACTCTTATAGGATTTCTGGAGTTATTTAGAAGATCAAACAGATGTTGAATCTAGCGAGTTCAAAGTCGAATCGAGCGTCTCGACAAGACAAATCCAAAGAGCCTAAGTTTGTTTAATTATGGTATCGTTAAGACACTCAAATGTCCATCAAATGTCATCTGATCGAGGGAAGCTCTCCTGACCGTCTGATCAAAATGATTCATATTTCTGCATTAATTGCACCAAGACCACTATAAATGGAGCTTCACCTCTCACATGGAGGAAGAGACTTGAGAGAGAACTTGAGGATTTGAGAAGGAGTTCAAGTCCAACATCCTCCCTGCCATCGTCGATCTTCGTCGACCATCATCGACTGCCAGCGACCACAACCGACCTCCGTCCAACACGATCGTCCGTCGTCGACCACCGTCGATCACCACTGACCTTTGTCAATCACTACCTTCCGTCATCGACGACCACCGATCGATTATAATTCTACGAGAGTCTACGAGAATCACTCCTAGAGTGAGGAGCAATCTTCACCGAAAACAACGCTTCCTCGGCGCCCCTCATCGTACTGGAGTCTCTCTTCAACCAAATCAGAAAGATGATATCTTCAAGGCTCCATACATAGGCTAATTTACAAGCTCACAAGTAAAGCGCCCCAGCTGAGGGGCAAAAGATTCAAAAGCAACAACTGAAAAGTTGTCAAACATTTTTCTTGAGTATGACTGCAACTATATTTCCAAGAAAACATACGGTTCATTGCAAACTACTCTCCAGTCTAGAGAAACGCAGAACATCTCTGACACCTCATTCTGGGATTAATCGATCCCAGGGGGACTCGATTCAACATTTTCCATAACATGCTACAATCATCAAGCAAATGCTTTGACGTACAACCTTGAATAGGTCAAAAATCCTTGGTGGGTTTTCTTCGACCTCTTTCATAATATGTTATGGTCGTCAAGCAAAAGCTTCGACCAACAACCTAGGATAGGTCAACCATTCTAAGTGGATTTCATATGACTTTGTTCATTGCGAGTTAATACCGTCGAGCATCTTCGATTATACAACTCAGAACTGGTCTTACATTCTTAATGAATTTTTTCTTTCAACCATACCCCTAGAAGTCGATCCCAGGGGACAAGACTCGATGGTAAACTACAATGCTCCATAAAGTCAAACCTTAAAAGGCACATATACATCAAATACCTCAGAAGGCTACGAGCCTCAATAGGTACCAGTTCAAGCTCCTATAAGACATGTTTGAGAGAGCACAACCTAGAAAGACATGATCCATAAAAGATACACAATCCTTCGTTTTATTAAATTTGTGCACCAACTTAAATTGCAAAATTTCATATGAATGGGAAGCCAAGGCAACCTCAAAAATAAACAACAAAAAATGTTTCAAAATTATTACGAAAAAGATA
>NEWO01000033.1:1722331-1750033 GCA_003013225.1 Phalaenopsis aphrodite | reverse complement strand
ATAAATATAAAAATAATAATAATATGAAATATTTATTTGAAATATGAAAATAAAATTTATAATTATTTAAATATGAGTGGACATTTATTGAATATTAAATAAAATCATAAATGTTAATTAAGTTGAAGTTTGATAGTCAAATTAAAGTAACATGAATGCTTAAAATAAATCTTCTAATCAATAATTAAAGTTACATAAGTAATTAAGAGATTAATTAAGCATAATTAATAATATGCTAAAGATTATATTTTTACGATATTGTAGGCAGCTAACGATTGGAGGCAAAGATTAAACGTGTTTAAAACAAATCATACAACTTTGAGGTGGTACTCGTACTTGTTTGAAGTTATATTAGGAAATAATTTATTCTTATTGAAAGTTTATGAGGATTAGATTTATTTCCTATTATAATTTTGTTTCATTTCCTATTATAGGTTTATTTTCTTAGATTAGATTTATTCTCTTTCCAATTTTATTGTTTCCTTTATCTCCAAAGTAATTAATATGAATTGATTAATTAGAGATTTTAAGTGATAAATCTTTCCTTTCATATTATTTTTTTTTGTCTTTCCTATTATATGATTAATGTAAGGGTTTTTATACCCTATTTCATAATAATGGAAAAATCCTGCTCTATTCTTTTTTTTCTGTATTATTCCAAATTTCAACATGATATCAGAGCCAAATTTTCTATCACTCCCCCTGCAGGAAGGGAGGGACACTTTCTCTCCCCAAGCCTACTTGCTATCCCAGAACCGTCCCACATTAACTATTCCCTATGGGCAGCCCTCCCGATCAATCAACATAAGCTATTTAGTTCCCTTCAGCCTCATCGTATTTGGGGTGGCGGAAGGCGCCTTTTTTATGGATGGTCGAATGGCCAATTTCTTCTGTCATCGACTCATCAATCACCAGGCTAGTCATGCAGAAAAACGAGACAATTCGAGTGTTCTTTCTTGTCGCCATCAATGACGAGCAACACCTCCCTGATGAGCTTCGAGATCTTTTCTTTGATCTGCCTTCTCAGAGTTCCATCCCTTATCGGTCCCACCGCTCCGTCTGGTTCGCTCTCCTAGTTGGTGTGGAATTTTTATTCGGAACTTGTACCGCATTAAGGCCTGCATGCGGTACCGAATTAAAAACGAACATGTGAAATTCGATACCACATGGATTTTTCATCTTAAAAACTCTGTCATATCATGCCCTACCTGGCCCGAATCTCGCAAAAAAAAACGTCTTTTTGTCATTTTCGATTCCCGCCAATTGAAAAAAAGTTGTATTTTGTCTCCTTTAGGGTTTAGGGATTTCGTATATTCTTATTTCATTACCTCGTATACGCTGGACCTGATTCGATGGAAATAATTTTTGACGAAGAAATGTTGCTGGAATCTTAAAATACTTGCGAGAAACATAACAATGAGCTGAAATCTCAGAATATTTTCGAGAATAATGAGAATGAGCAGAGTTTAAATACGACAGAAGGACATCGACAGGTACATTGAGGACTTGTTTGAATGCAGTTCGAGGTTTTAAGGAATAATTTTATTGTTAATGAAGTTTGCTCTGTTTTTAGATGACGTGTAACGCTAAGTTTCGGTAAGGATGGGATGTGTTATTTAGGTAATATCACGGTGATACACTGGTTGTTTTTACAGTTGTTTTCCATTTCTGATTGTTTGCTATAGTATTAGTGGGGGTTTGGTGTTATTTTGGTAGTATCATAATGTAACGTTACTGTCGTGGGGATTTGATGTTATTTTGGTAGTATCAGTGTTATTTTGGTAGTATCACAATGTAACGTTACTGTCATGGGGATTTGATGTTATTTTGGTAGTATCACGGTGTTATTAAGGTAATATTGGATCTGCTGACTTGGTTTTCTTTTATAAGGCTAGTAACACTTCTTAACGGCATTTGTTCGACATGTTATATTGGCATTGCCATGGTGTTATTTGGGTTATATTATGGTATTATTATCGTGTTATTTATGTATTGTAACATTATATTAATGATGTTTAAATTTGCAGTCACCCGAAGCAGAAAAATTACTTCATGCAGTGGTCCACAAAGAGAAGGGAGCCTATGAACAGTATTGTTTATATGCACACCATATTGGATTTACTGTGCGAAAGGAATACAGTGATTTCTGGCCGAATTCAAAGAAGCTTAAGACAAAGAACTTTGTTTGTCGTAAGACTTGTTTCAAGAAAGAATTGAAGGACACTATCACGGTGAGGTTCAAAAGAGCCGACACAAGAACTGATTGTCCAGCCATGATCCGATACTTCGTTGATTTAGAGGACAACTGGTCGGTAAATAAATTCATAGAAAGTCACAACCATCCGTTGGCGGATGACGGTGACAAGCATCTACTGTGTTCTAGCAGAAAGATGTGTGACGTCAGTGCTGATATCCTCAGATCAATGATAAAATCAGTGATTAGAACCAGTGATGCATTCAGATTCTTCGCTACTGAGGTTGAAGAAGTGGAGAATCTTGATTACACAAAAGGGATGCGTATAATTTCATACAAAGAGAGAGAAAAGTTCAAGTTGAATTAGGGGATGTTAATTCTCTCATACAATTGTTGAGTACTCGACAAGCGGAGGATCCAATGTTTGCGTGGGACTTCCAAATTGATGAGGCGGGATGTTTGGTGAATTTTTTATGATGAGGCGGGATGTTTGGTGAATTTTTTATGGTGCGATGGGATGTCCAAGATTGATTATGACGGTTTTGGGGATGTAATAATATTTGATACAAGTTATAGACTGAATAAATACAATTTATGTTGTGTTTCAATTGTCAGTGTGAATCACCATTGACAAAATGTTCTATTTAGTATTGATTTTTTGTCAGATGAAACTATTGAATCATTCAAGTGGTTATTCAAAGTTTTTATCTGTATAATGGATAACAAGCATCCAATAACAATATTCACTGACCAGGACCAAACAATGTTTAAAGCTATTGAAGAGTGTCTTCCACAAACCAGACATAAATTATGCCAATGACATATTTACAAGAAGTTATCTTCAAAAGTCCATTGTGGCGTGGGTAGAAATGATCTTTTTTATAAATACTTGAGTAGATGTGACTCTGAAGAGGAGTTTGAAGAAACTTGGGGTGAAATGATCGAGAAAGGAAACATACACGAGAATGTTTGGTTGGACGAATTGTATAATATCAGGCATAAGTGATCAACCGTCTTCAACAAAGAAATTGTTGGAATGAGGATCCTATCAGTGCAAAGAAGTGAGTCCACGAATAATATTTTTCATGATGTCTCCAAGGCAACAAGCACCTTGACCGAATGTTTTTTGGGTC
Source organism: Phalaenopsis aphrodite (assembly GCA_003013225.1). Taxonomy (NCBI): domain Eukaryota; kingdom Viridiplantae; phylum Streptophyta; class Magnoliopsida; order Asparagales; family Orchidaceae; genus Phalaenopsis; species Phalaenopsis aphrodite. The sequence continues at coordinate 1,746,706 of NEWO01000033.1, read as the reverse complement.
TTGAAAATGTCATCAATGATTGGAGAATAAATGAAAAGGATGAAGAATTTAAATGTCAGCAGTCTGCAATTTCTCCCACCGTTAAAAGCAGTCCCGTGTTGAGACAGGTTGCTGCACTTCACACAATGAAGTTATATTCAATGTTTGAAGCACAATTTCTACATGGTTTGTGCGGGCTTGCTGTGGAGTGCTCTGCTACTATTGATTCAGAATTTCATATCCGAACTCTCGATAATAAAGACAAAGCCAGACTCTGGATTGTTAAATTGGACAGAAGTAATTCTGATATTACCTGTAGTTGTAAAAAATTTGAAATGATGGACTTATTTTGTGCTCACGCTCTAAGGGTTTTTCAGCATAAAAATATTACAAAAATCTCTGATAAATATATATTACTTCGATGGATTATTAATGCTAAAAGGAATAGTATAACAGTTATAATTAAGCAAATCGTAAGGTGTCAGAAATGTTGCCAAATTCTGCAAAACCAGCGCTCGTGATACGATTTACATGAATAAAACCTGAACACGACCGTAAAGAAACCAAAACACAACCAGCGCGGTTGCCGTAAGATAGGTTTATTTCCGCCGATCTGTCTGGTTTCATTGGAATCTTTGACAGCATATTCCAATAAAACCAGCGCGGTTGACATAAGACAGGTTTATTTCCGCCGATCCGCCTGGTTTCATTGGAATCTTTGGGGGCATATTCCAATAAAACCAGCCCTCGTGATATGATTTACACGAACAAAACCTGAACACGGCCGTAAAAAAATCAAAACACAACCAGCGCGGTTGACATAAGATAGATTTATTTCTGCCGATCCGTCTGGTTTCATTAGAATCTTTGGCGGTATATTCCAATAAAACCAGCGCTTGTGAAACGCTTCATAAGAATAAAACCTGAATACGACCGTAAAAATATCTATGTACAACCAGCTCGGTTGACACAAAACAGGTTTATTTCTGACGACATATTCCAATAAAACCAGCGCTCGTGAAACGTTTCATAAGAATAAAATCTGAACATGACCGTAAAAATACATAAGTACAACCAGCGCGGTTGGCATAAGACATGTTTATTTCTGCTAATCCGCTTGGTTGCTTTAAAATTTTTGGCGGCATATTTCAATAAAACCAGCGCTCGTGAAACGCTTCATAAGAATAAAACCTGAACACGACCGTAAAAATACCTAAGTTCAACCAGCACGGTTGACATAAGACAGGTTTATTTTTGCCGATCCGCCTGGTTTTATTGGAATATTTGGCGACATATTCCAATAAAACCAACGCTCGTGAAACATTCATAAGAATAAAACCTGAACACGACCGTAAAAATACCGAAGTACAATAAACGCGGTTGACATAAGACAGATTTATTTCTGCCGATCCGCCTGGTTTCATTGAAATTTTTGACGGCATATTCCAATAAAACCAACGCTCGTGAAATGCTTCGTAAGAATAAAATCTGAACACGGCCGTAAAAATATCTAAGTACAACCAGCGCGGTTGACATAAGACAGGTTTATTTCTGCCGATCCGCCTGGTTTCATTGTAATCTTTGGTGACATATTCCAAAAAACCAGCACTCGTGAAATGTTTTACATGGATAAAACTTGAACACGACCGCAAAGAAATCAAAATACAACCAGCGCGGTAAATCTATTACAACAATATGATACTGCAGAAGTAAAACCACAATACAACGATAAATCTATACAACCAGACCAGCAATAGATTAATGTCTCATTTGCAATACAACCAAATACACAACAGTTAATATGAATGTTTGATTGGAAATAAATCTATTACAATAAAGTAAACACATCAGTTCAATCTTTTTTAATGGAGAAGATCCAAATGCAGATTTCATATGCTAATTCAGCCCGAAATCTTGTCATTTCATCCTGCCACTGCAGCTCCTTGCTCCAATCAACTGGGTTAGCCTCAACTAGTTTTTCAATGTACTTGCAGGCAAATATGCCACAGTTATTGTTGTTATTTTGAGTTGATACGCTCTTAACCATTGTCAGCCCCCATGATCCAGATTTTCTCGTACCAAAACATAGTCTAGCATCCGCTGCAAACATAAAAATCTACAAAGGTGGATGACACATATGTTATTGCATGACAAAATCAGAATTTTATTGACATATTATGTAGTTTATGACTTACAACATGCTCCAATATTGCCTTATGCATTTTGTTAGGTAATGAATCATATATTTTCCATTTCATATCCTTCAAGTCAACAATTAACAATATCTAATGCTGGTTTTCAACAATGGGAAACAAGATAATCTCAGTATCTTTCACCGCTTCCTTCGTAATGTGACGCAAAAACCTTAAGTTGTCACCACCTTCCATCTTCCGATAGGCCTGCAAGAATTGACACACTTTAAATATAATTATCGACTGAATAAAAAGTCTTATGACGACTATTATTTTATTTGTATACATAAAAATGACACGTATAGATATCGACGGAATGATGTTGGAGTTTGAGTCTTCCTCCTATGAAGAATGAGGGCTAATGCATCCATCTGGTCATTCCTAATCCATCCATTGCACAAGACATCATCTATCATACCTCAATCAATATAGATTGAACTATCTCTTAGGTGGACAATATAGTCATTCCTGAAGGGTAAAAATAATATCTATATCACCTCACATTAATAAACTTGTGATGAAACGACCAATTGAATGCTACTCACTTTACAGGGTATTGTGATAAACACTGATCAATTACTGTTTGCATTTCCTCAGATATCAGTACTCGCCCCGGAAAATCTACGCGTCTCTCAGTCAGTGAGGACTACACATAAACAAAGCTATTGAAATATCAAATGAAATAAGTTACATATAAGAAATTAATCTAAATTAGGTTAGAAATACTGATGTTTCAGATACGTCCACTGTAGGTGGTATCAATGCATGTGCTGGAGGTACATATACTACTAACCGCAAAACTGCTTCAGTTATCGGTGAGGTGGCAGCAGTATCAGGTAGTTCTGGGGTGGCAGCAGTAGCAGCAATTGACTGATATGAGGTGGCAGTATCAAGTATTTACTCTACAATCTCTGAAATTTGTACATGTGTTTTTTCTAGAGAGCCAGTGGTATCTTCATCACTCATTTTTTCATTAGCAAACAAAATCTTTTCAGCATCTTTTGATGTTTTCTTTCGTTTATATTCAAAGGGTGTGAAAGGGGAGCTTACAACCTTCTTCCTACGACTGCGTCGGCCATTCACCCAATGCAATAAGTTGGAAATCAACTGGGTGGGGGCTCGACAGGTTCCTCAACAACATATGGCATTCCAACAGGAGAAGAGGGGGTTTGGGAAGATTCCTCGTCAACATGAGGGATTATAACAAAAGGGGAGGGGGCTGGGTAGAATGCTCATCAACATGTAGAATTCCAGCAGAAATAGGAGTGGAAGGGGGCTGGGCAGATTGCTCTTCAGCATATGTGATTACAACAGGAGGGGAGGGGGGCTGGGCAGATACCTCTTCAACATGTGTGATTACAACAGGAGGGGAGGGGGGCTGCGAAAATTCCTCAACATGTGGGATTCCAACAGGAGGGGAGGGGTGCTGGGCATATTCCTCGTCAGTATGTGGGATTACAACAGGAGATGAGGGGGACTGGGCATTTGCTTCCTCTAGTACTATGTCTATATCAACACCGTCTTTTTCATTTTTTTCACTTTTATTCTGTAGTTTCAACATCTGGTCTTGTAGACTCGAAACTCCAACAGTAATTGTATTAAGAGTCCCTCAGAACTCCTTGAACCATTTCCTCTGTCCTTTGATAAGATCAATTATTGTTTTAAGGTTTTTGTTCATTACATTGAAAATTGGTTATGGAGCAGTCTCCCCTTCAACAACTGACCCCATATCAAATGTTACAGGAGGTTATGCTCTAATTTCAGGTTGACGGATTTGACAAATATCAGGTAGTCCCTTATCTGGATTGGCCAAAAAATTTAGTTCCTCTTGTAGGTCCAAGAACTTATCATTGACATGCAAGACATTTCAGGATACAAAAATCTTAATCACTATTCCAAAAATAAGTTATTTAACAACAGTGTAAATGACTGACCTGTTCACTGGTCAGCCTCTCAAAGGCCACATATATCTGCGAGAAGTTCAAGCTAACAGTTGTTGGCCATCTCAACATTCTAGGTCTGACCTTAGCATTGGTAGACGTTACCACAGATGTATGCTAAAAAAACCAGAGCTGCAAAAAAGATACACAATATTCAGCATAAAAAGATAATTAATAAACAATAACAATGTTCAGGTTCTACAATATACTGACCGTAAGCAAATAAAGAAAACCATTTATGTATTCAATAGGTTTGTTTCGCAATAATTTGATGGTCACTGCTTTAATTTCTTCTATAAAAAAATCACAGTGCAACCGACCAATCAAACAAAAGTCTCTATATTCTCCTCAAAGTTGTTAAGTCCTTCGGGTACACTAAAATTACTCGAGCAAAAAAATAGATTAGATAACAAAAATTTTATAAACAATTTAGCAAAAAGGGTAGAAGACCTATTCTTGCGAAGTCCAAAAGATTGTTCCTCATCTGCTGGGCATCCACGCCACAAGAAGAATGTTTACTCCACTTTGACACTACACCTCTATTTGGCATGCCAATTAGCATGAAACTTCATCGGGCAATAGTCGCAACTCTTTTCCTCCAATTTTGAAAACTATTTTATCTTGCTGCCAACATTGCAAGATCTGAAGTGTGAAGACATTCTCTTGAGGATATGAAGGGAGGTCCAAGAACTGTTCAACATTCATTGCTTTGAGCTCATTTCTCATATCCTCGGATATTAAATGTCTCACCTTATCCAGCGCATCTCTAACCACAGATGGTCGGCATCTACAACTCATTGATCGTGGGTTCACAAATCTACAAAAAATAATACAATGCAACAAATATCAGGTGTTATTCCGGTGTGGTTGTATTATTATGGTATTATTACGATATTATTGTGGTAATATTATGATGATATTATTCACATAGTACTACGGTATTATTACGGTAATATTGTGGTTATATTTCGATGATATTATTAACGTTGTAGTACGATATTATTACGACATTATTATGGTATTATTAAGGTTATATTTTGAAGGTATTATTTTTGTACTATTATTTCACTTTATTACGGTATTATTTGACTTTATGAGATTATTACGGTTTTATTTGACTTTATGACATTATTAGGGTTTTATTTGAGTTTATTATTTAGTATAAGTCAAGTTTTGTATACAAAACTATATTTTTATTAAAGGAACTGCATTTTATTTAAAAGAACTGCATTTTATCACCGTAATAATCATTATTACCTTAAAGAACCTTAGTATTAGAAGAAGAAAAAACAACCAAGAAACCCTAATAATCACTATTTAAAAGAACTGCATTTTATCACAATATTATTTAAAAATATATTTAGAAGAAGAACTGCATTTAGAAGAAGAAAAAACAACCAAGAAAAAAAATATTACCTTGCGGAACCCTCTTCAGTAACCTTCTTCTTACAGTCATTGGTTTTTTTCTTGGATTGCATTCTTGACAGCTCATCTTCGGTTTCCATTGCCAATGGCTCTTCGACTTCCATTGTCGTAGGGTTTTCTTCGATTTCCATCTCAAAAGGCTCGGCTTCCATCTTGATCAGCTAAACTCTAGCGGTGAACTGGGGAATGTACTTCGACCGGTGAACGAAGACTCGAAACCCTAAACAGATGGCAAATGACAAAAGAGGTGGTGCGCATGTCGGCTTTCCTCCGAATTTCTTTTTCGATAGACTTTTCATATTCTGTTTGTTCAATTAATTCGGGAGTTATCGGGCAGGAGTACAGCCGGGTCCCACGTGATAAAAAAATTTTAAAATTTCAAGGAACCATCAAATGTTACCATAATACAACCATACTAATACTCTACTAAATAAAAACATAATAAAACAAAAATAAACTACGATAACACCGCAGGACACTAAAAAAATTACCGCGGAGCTAATCACATTAATGCCACCACAATAAAAATCGAATAATACCATAATACAACTATAATAATACATCACGTCGATGTTAATAATCAAATAAGTTAATAATACGTCAATCACTCTGCAATAAAACAATATACTACATAACGAAAAATAGATCAATAATATCGAATAATTCACTAATAATACCACAATATTACAGCAAGTCGAATAAACATAACGATACATATAACAATAACCACCGTTTAATACATAGTATGATGCAAATGGGAGGTCAGGTCGTTGGCATGTAGATTCAGCTCCAACTCTGTTTGTTAAATTTGTGGGCAATGAGATCAGAGTTATTTAATTACTCATTGAGGGCTTGGTCAGAATCAGTGAAGAAGCTGAAAATTGCAATATATCTAATATTCGTTTTAGTTGAAGGTAGAGTTTCCTGATTGCTCAGAGGCAAGGAGATGAAGTTATTTAGTGATTCAGATAATCTTGATTGATAAACAGTCGAAAAATCATTCATATCTATGATCAAAGGTGGATTGAGAGGAAGTTTCAGGCTGTTCGCACATCTAAAATTGATCGAGTTATATAATCTGATGACAATGCTGATGATGTGATTTGTATCAAGTAATTTAGGTCATGAGTTTGTTAAATTGTGGAAACAGAATAAAATGTTTTTGCAAGTTATGTTGTTCTGCACTTCTTAAGTCTCATGTGACTGGTGTTCCAACTGGTTCACCTGACGGAACACCATTCACATCAAACTTAAGAAGTCCAAAACATTAAAACTTACAATTATATTTGATTATGTTTCCACAATTTAACAAACCCATTACGATTTACTTGATACAAATCACATCTTCGGCATTGACATCAGATTATATAACTCGATCAACTTTAGATGTGCGAACCGCCTGAAACTTCCTCTCAATCAACCTTTGATCATTGATCCGAATGATTTTTCGATTGCTTATCAATCAAGATTAGCTAAATCACTAAATAACTCCATCTCATTGCCTCCGAGAAATCAGGAAACTCTCCCTCAACTAAAATGAATATTACATATATTACAATTTTCAACTTCTTCATGATGCTAACCAAGCTCTCAATGAGTCAATAAATAACTCTATCTCATTGCTCACAAATTTGTGTCAAATGGTTCAAAAAACGGTACTTAGCTTGTTTGCCGATCTTCCTCCTTTCTTGCATTCAATGATTTAAGTTATAGAAATACAAATAAGAAGACAATAGTAAAACAAGTGCGTCTATTAAAACAACAAAGACAATAACACATAATCACACAATAATAAAACCATAAAGTCGCAGCAAAAAAACTCTCTTCAACAGTACAATAGCACAACAATAAAACCATAACTATACCACAATAACGCCACAATAACACCAACATCCCTCATTAACAAAAATAACACGAGAATACTGTCAAGATAATACCGTGGTAATATTATAAACCATTACCCCACAATAACACCAACAACAGACAATAACACCATAATCACACAATAATAAAACCATAAAGCCGCAGCAAAAAAACTCTCTTCAATAGTACAATAGCACAACAATAAAACCATAATAATACCACAATAACTTCACAATAACACCAACATCCCTTATTAATAAAAATAACACGAGAATACTGCCAAGATAATACCGCGGTAACACTATAAACCATTACCCCGACCTAAATGCAAGCATAATTTAAACAATTACAACAACAACAACTTCGAATAAAATGAAAACCACTAAAGTAAAACTCTGATAAACCCAGAGAAACAAATTGTTAAACACAAGCAATGATATGCCAAAACTATACCTCAGATAAAAAACTAAAGTAATATTATTAAATCAACTAATTAGACTTCCGATAAACTCAGACAAATGCCATAAGTATCCATAAAATAAAAAAATAAAACTCGCACAAATTCTGGAACACAAACCGCAAAAATGTCTTTAAGATAAAAAAAACATTCTCCACGAAGCTAAACTCACTTGGATCTGGATGTCCTTCTCATTGTCTTCGTCGAAAATATTCTGAACGAAGCTAAACTGCACGGATCTGGAAGTGGTTGTCGTTCTCTTCGTCGGCAGAGCAATCCATTTCGACAACTCCAAACCCTAAAGTGCGAAAGTAAAATTAGGGAAAATCAGGAAAGTGCCTTATGCATTAAATTTTTTGGAAAAAGGAGGGTCGGGCCGGGTTGAGCGTCAAAAAATAGAGTATTTAACATAAATAATAGCAGTGGGGCCGAATTCCACGTGACAACTTCTATTTAGCTACCGTTTGCAAGCCTTCATGCGGTACACGTACCGAATAAAAATTCGTTGGTGTGAGGCCCTCCATAACCGCCATTTTCTCCGTTTTTGAATTCTTCTTCTCTAGTCCCAAACCCAGGGAGAAGAGCGAGGAGGTAAAGGAGAGACTGAGGAAGCTTGCAAATATGATGGAGAGGAAGGAATGTGATAAACTTGTGAAGGACGTCGCTCCAAGGATGGAATTAGCAGAGCCCTTTTCTTCTTATAAAGTTCAAACAGGCTTTGGCCTGCATGTTGTGGTGGCGATGTTCACTGGCTATTTATTTGGCCTGCATGTTGTGGTGGCGACGTTCACTGGCTATTTATTTGGCCTGCATGTTGTGGTGGATGTTCACTGGCTATTTATTTAGATTTGCCTCTTTTAGAGTTTTGTTCAACCACAGCGCCACAATGAATGCGGCCGGTGGCATTTTAGGAACGGTGTTTTCATCCCTCACCGCCTCCCTTGGGTCTGATGGCACCCAGAACACGGATGTGTTTGAGTTCCAGACTAACTTTGTTCTATACCCACGGATCCACTTCATGATTTCAACCTATGCTCCTGTTATACTTGAGAAAGCCTATCACGAGCAACTCTCTGTTGCCGAAATCACCAATAGTGCCTTTATGCCATCCTTCTTGATGGCTAAGTGTAATCCCTGTACAAGTACATGGTTTGCTATCTCATGTATCGAGGAGATGTGGTGCCCAAGGTTGTGAATGCTGTTGTTGTCACCATCAAGACCAAGCGCACCATGCAGTTTGTTGATTGGTGTCTGATTGGCTTTTAAGTGTGGCATTAATTACCGGCTGCCTATTATTGTTCCTGGTGGCAACCTTGCCAAGTTGTAGAGGGCGGTTGTATTCGAAGAGGTGTTCTCTCGCATCGATCATAATTTAGTTCTTTTGTATTCAAAGCGTGCCTTTATGCTTTAGAACGTTGGTAAGGGCTTCATCGTTTCTTCCCTACTGCCCAAAAACTCCATGCAGTTCCTTCTCTGCCACCAGAACTCTCTCTGCAGCCAGACGTATCCTGTTGCATGCCCTCCTCGGTGTAAAACCTCCTCCTCCATAGCTTTTTCTACAGCAAGGCCTATTGCCTGAGCTTTTCTTGCACCAGACCATTCTCAAGTTATTTTCATGCATCAGACCCTCCTCCAGAATTTTTCCTGCAGCAAACCCTCATTCAAAGCTTTTTCTATAGTAGGTTTTTTTTTAAGCTTTTTTCTGTATCAGGCCCTCTTTCGGAGCCTTTCTTGTAGCAGGTCTTCTTTCGAAGCCTTTTCTGCAGCAGACCCTCGTCTCGCTTTTTTTCATTTTTTTCCTTTTTTCTTTGTAGGTCATATCTTGTATCTTTTTCTTGCAAGTTGTCTATTTGCTTGTAAACTCTCAACTACATTAACCTGTAGGAGTCTTCCATCTACCTACAAATACTGCAAGAACTGCAGTCAAAGACAACCGCAGTTAACTAAAAGTCAGTTTTTTTGCAGTTTGTCTACTCCCCTGCAAATTCTCTTGCAAGAGTCTTTTGTCTACCTACATACACTGCAGGAATTGCTATCAAAGACAACTGTTGATTATTTATTTCCCTGTAAACTCCCCTGCATCATTACTTATAGGAGTATTCTGCCTACCTACAGACACTGCAAGAAACTGCAATCAAAGATCACCGTAGTACAGATGAATATATCAAGTTCTACTTCATACGATATGTTTTCAAATGCAACTTGAACATAGTTTTCAACCATGCTTCAAATTGAGGGGGAGTGTTAGAAGTTATATTAGGAAATAATTTATTCTCATCGAAAGTTATGAGGATTAGATTTATTTCTTAATATAATTTTAGTGCTTTGGATTGAATTTATTCTCTTTCCTATTTAGGTTTTCCTATTTTATATTTTTTCTTTTTCTCCAAAATAATTAATTTGAATGATTTATTGAAGATTTTAGGTGATAAATCTTTCCTTGTATTATTTCCTTTTTATAGTCTTTATTCTAGTATTTACGTAAATGTTATTTATACCCCCTTACATAGGAATAAAAAAATCTTGCTTTATTCCACTTTATTTCGCATTATTTTGAGTTTCAACAATACTTTTAATCTAGGGTAATATTTTGGTTCTTCTCGATTTTTATGCATTAATAGATAATGAGATTTGCACAAACTTTATTTTAATTTATATATTTTTATTTATTGGTCATATTGATAGGAATGCTTGTAGTCACTTGATATCTTGCATGTTATATTTAGTATATTGAATTGAATGCGACGAGCTCATGAATAATATATCCATATTGATTGTTTGTATGTGCATGATTGAATATGATGGAGTCACCTCTTAATGATACTAATGGGGGGACACTACGGTACCCTTGCATGTGTATAGAAAATGATATTATTATTGATATGTTTTAATTGATACAATTGTTGGACGGTACTCTTGTGACTATTGAATATATATAAAATGATATTGATATGCTATTGATACAATAAGATCCTTTGAATAACATTAAATACTTTTATTGATTTATTAAAAACTTAATTGATATGTATTTTTGTTACTTTTTTCTTGTATTATTGTTGTTTATGAGTATGAGTATTTACTTGTTCTTTTAGCTCACAGTTGTTTTAAACCAGATTAATTTAATTGATTAAAAGACGAGTCATAGAAGAAAAAATGTTTATGGAAGATGCGAATAACCAGTCATGAGGTAATTTTAAATTTATTTTCTTTAGTAGCTTTTTTATGAATATTTGAATGTTAAACTGTTAGTGATAGAAATAGAACATAAGAGAGTTGATTTCCATCGTCTGACCGCCCGTTTTCTTCTTGGTTAATTTCAAGCTCCGGGTTGGGTTGTGACAAGGGAGCTCATTTTAATCACGTCAGCTGCCACAGAAGCCACAAAAGCGTGAATAAATGGGGATGACAGCTCACTATTTTGGCCCATTGCTATCCATAGCTTTGATGATGGTATTGTTATCCATTTTATAGATGACAACATAATCATTAAAGCTTTAGATGCAATTTTTTTATTTTTTATTTTAATTTCCATTCTTCCTTTTTGCCTTTGCTCCATTTATTTTCTCCGTTCTTTTAATTGCACTAACATTCTTTTTAGCAGTTCACAGTGCTTGTTTCTCGGGCTCAATTCTAGAAATTTGTTATTACATTTTAGTTATTCCTTCACTTAAGGTAAATTCTTCAAGTCATGTATATTTTAACATATATAGCCACTCTCTTCCTGGCTCCACTAAAATTTTAGATCCTGCTTATTTATGCTCGTAGATTGTAGGTCGAGCAACAATAGAAGTTTTATTCTACGTTTTGGTGGAGAATTAGTGGTATTTTGTAATTTTTTTTTCTACTTATTATGGTGAAAATATCAAGTTATTCCACGCCCCGCCCTCTTAATTTTTAGCATGAATCAAGTGAAAGTAAGAATTCAATGAGTCATTGGGTCTACACTGAAATTTATTCCACTAAGCTCCATATTAAATATAAACCCTAGATAGTCTAAAATATTATTCTGATTGAAAAACTTATGGTTTATAGCTAAAATTTTTTTCTCCTCACGTTATAGGTAATCTTTGGCAGGCGTCATGTTGGGATCATATCTGCTGAACCAATAGGAAACTACGGAATAAGGTAAGAGCTAGCTAGCTCTTTTCCCTCTTTTCTCTGATACAGTTTATATGTTTTTCTTGCTAAGTTTGTTCTATTTTTCGTACAGAATTTTTTTTGATGACTTGCATAAGACTGGAATCTACACATGGGACTACTTCTATCATTTGGGTTCCAACAAGTTTGCCCTCATGAGAAGCTACATCAAAACTTTGAAGCGGCATGGCCTTAGCCGTGATCCGCAAAGGAGAAAATGATCTCCAAAGCTAGCTGCCCAATCCATAGATGTATTTCAAATCGCTTTAGTTATATCAAAGGTATATAATTATCAACATAATTATTTTTAGGGGCATTTACATACATAGCACGCAATTCCTATGTATTTACATATCTCCACCTAAGTCTTCATATTTGCACACATATCACTCAAATATTTAATATAAAATAAAAATAACACTATTATCATTTTTTAAAAGTGAAATACACCTTTTCATGCATAGGTTAAAGCACCAAAGTGCTATGCACGTGAATATGAAAGTGTGGGTGTGAGATATGTTAATACAAAATAATTGTGTTTTACGTATGTAAATTTCTCTTATTTTTTTAGGTCTTATCTTTGCTGTTTGGAGTTGACATTATGAATTATAATTTTACATCTATTCCTACTTGACGCTACAATAATGCAATTTCTAGTTGTAGGCTTGGTGCACAGTAATGCTAAATTTGAATGATTCAAAATGTTTCAGGACCAGGCAAGTTTGGCTTCTCCATACAACCCACTGACGAGCGAGTTATAAAACTTTCCAGTGATTTTGTTATTATTTAAATATTGAGAAATTTACATACATTTCACACAATTCTTATGTATTTACATATCTAACACCCAAAATTTGATTTTTACATTTATAACAATGCGGTTGCCAACCCCACTTGGTGGGATAAAGACTTGTTGTTGTTGTTGTTATACTTGTAAGAATTTGTTATCATAAACTTATGCATGAAAATGTGTATTTCACTTTTATAAAGATAGTGATTGCGATATTTTTGATGTGATGTTAAATATTTGAGTGATATATGTAAATATAAATGTTGGTGTTAGATATATAAATACAAGAGTTGTGTTCTATGCATTTAAATGCTCCTTAAATACTTTATTCGGAGTGTAAGATCTTAATGGTTAGGTAAACTTGGGGTACATTGAATTATTACCTGTAACGTGTGTTTTTTTGCTTATTTTGTTTTACTAAGTACGTGAAACAATGCAAGGAACATGGATATGTGAGGAGACAACACCAGTTTTGTGCAGCAACTTACCATCTGATTTGGCTGCACTAATATTGTGTCTCTATTACGAGACTTTAACACTGAGGAGATTAAACTTTAATCGGCTATAAAATAATATTATAAAAAATGCAGCTAATATATATATCTATATATATATATCTATATTACAATTATGTATATATATCTATATTACAATTATGACAGATGTTAGAAATCAACAATACAATGACCATTTCGTCTATAGAAAATATTTAATGAAAACCAAATTGAAACTATTAAATTGACAACGCATATTCTGTGTTAGAGCAGATGAAATCATGAATTCTGTCCTAATAAGATTATTGACTGTGGTGCGAAGGCTGAAGCATAGAGACCCAAGGTAACAAATTCCCATTCATAAAAATTCTTGAAATGCTTTTTCCTCTGATGTTTGGAATCCAAATTCTCTTCACTTCGTTCCATTTCATTCTTTTCATGTTATCTGCTTTTTTTCTTCCCTCATAGCTTATGAGCTTTCGGCTCTCAGCTTCCATGGATTCAACTCTTGAAGGGATTTCTTCCATCACCAAATTGGATTGCTCCAATAACCCTCCTTGATAAAAACTAGAAGCTAAAAGAAGCTCAATAAGACTTAGCATGCCAGTTGCTCCACCTCTACAGAAGGTAGAGCCCTTCTTCAGCTTGTTGCAGAAGAAATTTTTAAAATTTTCAAAGATGGAAACTCTTGATCTAGCTCTTTCTGAAGAATCAAATCTGCCAACCATGAAATCGATTGGATTTAGATGGATATTGATCTTGTTTGCTGGTGCGATATGATGAAATAGTGTTTTGGAGACAGTTTGGCTTGACTTAAGCAGTCCTTGGTTGAACTGAATCATTTCATGATAAACATCAAAGGAAGGGGAGCCATTATTATTGAGGTCGTGGTGTTCATATTGGTTGAAATCATGTTGATGAATGTTGATGAAACCGATGGAGAAATCATCTTCTTGGGATTGAGAGTATATGGGTTTGCTGTCTATTTCAGTTGATTCATGGGTAAAGTTTCCTTGATGTGTTTCTGCTGCAATCAATCTGAGTATGAGTGAAGTCGGGAACACATGAAACTGCTATTTATATTTTTTTTACATGGGCATAATGATAAATAAAGATCAATTATTTTGTGGGAAAATTCAGAATCTCTCCACATTTTGAGAAGTATTTACATCCTTTAAGAGAAAATGTGGAGTCTTTTTAGACGAGAAAGAAACAAATATTTACAATGATTGGATTGATGAGAAACTAGAACTATGATCACTAATGGTGATTCAATTGATAACGAAGAAAGATTTTTTTTTCTTTAGTTTTTAATCTTAAGATAGAATGAAGGTTTGATCAAACTTTCGTAGAATTCTGTTTAGAATTTTTATCCGGTGTAATGAAAACTTTATTTTTTTTAATCCAGAAATTTTTGTTTTTTGTATTATTTGTTTCTTTTACATTGAAGATTCATTTCTTCTATGCATTTTTATGTGAGAGACTGATCGAACTACGTCACACAATGTTGGCTATTGTTTGATATTTGAAACGGGCATTCATATTTCTAGGCAAAGAAATTAAAGAACATGGGAATTTCATTAGTTGAAAAAATTGAAATTATTTTCATTAAAATTAAATTACTTCGATAAGAATTGGGATATTTAAAATTTGAAGGATGATTGAAAGAGAGAATTGTATTTACCTTGATCATCAGAGATTTGTTCTGTTTGAGGATTTGAATTGCAATCCTTCTGCCGCACTTCTTTATTCACCTGATTAAACAAAAACAACCTTCTTATCCACCGAAAATAGATTAAAACCATAATGAGTAAAATGTTAAAATTGTCAAATTAGTCACCAGATTCTTTTAATTGGGGCTAAACTAGTCCTCCAGTAGGACTATTTCAGCTCATGTGTAAAGAGTCTGGGGATTGGCACTTTTATAAACTCCGGGGCTAAAATGACTTTCTACAAAGAATTTGACTAATATTCAAATCACACCTCTATCAAATTCTCTCCCAGTTTTTTAACATCCCTGAGATTCTTCCCTTTCTTTTGGTCCTTAAACTCATCTTCCAATTCACTGATGTCAACAAAGGATGACTGATCATCAAGTTCATGCGACTTAGCCATGAACCTCGAGGAACCCTCACCATTCCCAGATTCATTTAGAGAGGAGAGAGGCTCGTTGAAGTGAGGAGTAATTCTGGTAGTCCAGATGTCTTCATGGAAATTAGGGTTATTGATTAGTTCTTGGGAAGCTGAGGCTACTGAAAGGATTTCATGCAAAATGTCCCCTCCATTTTTGGTATGTTGAGAGTAATTAGTAGTGCGCAGGATTTTTGGGTCAGTCATATGGAGTTGTGGATAGTCTTCTACTTCCAAAGAAGGCAATGGGAATCTTTCTTGAAGCCTGGCACACTCCAATGCTACATCAACCTGCATGAGTTTAGTAAGATGGAAGTCACCTTTTGTAATTAAACTATAGTTCATGTCGAAGCACTTCAGTAATCACTCTTAGAAATTTGTTTTATAGTATATTTTCATTAATTATTTTGATTAAATATTGATTACCGCACAACTTCTCTAAAAGCATGGTTAAATTTACTTTTTATCGCTCTTTTCTTATCTTTAGTCGCATATTTTTGATGTTGCGGTTAATATTTATGTGGTTAAAGCTATTTATTTTAGCCAAAAGTTTTTAGAAAATAATTCTGAAAGCTTTAGAGACAAATAATAATCATCATTCAAAAGAACGTTATTATGCTATTAAAAATAATGCTTAGAAGTTGCTACTTATTTTGAGGATAGAATTTTATAGATGTTATTAATTAAACAATGGTGCGTATTTATTGCATACAGGATGAATATATTAGGAAGAAAATAAATAAGAGACTTAATATAATTAAGAGAAGCTGGATGTATATTTTTCCAAATTATTTATTATCCTAGTTAACAATTTCTTAATATGCACAACCAGTACCTATAATGGGATGCCTTTCGTAAGTTTTTGAGTAGAGCTATTCTAAGAGTTTGTATACTAAAATTTCCCTTCAAACTTATAAGCGAGAAAATGGGGAAGAACATAAACTTTGATGAAGATATTCACCATTTGTTCTGAAATGGAACTTAAGGAAGAAAATTTGTTGGTAAGTGCATCTCATATGAAATGAAAATCAATTTCAGCGTGTTTGGTTCTATCATGAAACATAGGATTACTAACAATGTATATGGACATATTGATTGCTGCAATGCAAAATAATAGACTAAGCTATTAGGAATTCAAATTCTTCTAGTAGATTATTGGCCAATAACAGTTGACATGCAGAATGAGACACGACTCTATATTCTGCTTTAAAATTTGATCTGAACAATTTACAATTTACTCTTCTAAGTGATCAAATTTCCTCTTACAAAATATAATACTCAGAAGTTGATTTTTGCCGTTAGAAAGTTAAGCTAATTTTACATTAGTGAATGCTTCAACTTTTAAATGCCCCATCTAAGAATCCATGTTTCTTTTAGGAGTCTTGTTAATGTATTTGAGATTACAGAGAACAATATTACAATGCTTTTATTTTTGGTTTTGCATATTGATATGTCATCAACAAATTTTGTTGTTTGACACGAATCTTGAGTCAATTAGCATAAATTTTAGGGGATTTTTAGTAGGCAATATTCAAACTCAAATTAAAAATCACCTAGATCTCTGATATCGACAAATTTATCGTCAAATTGACTGGCTCGACGAGATAGAACCATTGTCGCCAAAATTGACCCAATCCAAATCAAATCATGCCCATATCAAGTCATTAAACCACTTTTGGAAAATTTGGTTGACTAATTGAAAGGTCAAATGGATTCTAAATCTGACAAGCTTATAGTTGAATTGAGTGTTTCGACAATAGGAGTCTAACGAGTCTAATTTTGACATCGTTATGTCATATGTCCACAAAATGACATTCGATTAGAGGAATCTCTCCAGGTCGTCTAATGGAGTGGTTTAGATTCCTTTCTTGTTTGCAGAGATGCTACTCTCATACTTTATAAATAGAGTTCTATTGCTTCATGAAAGGGGGCTGAGACCTGAACTGAAAGAAGAGCCGGACCTGGAGCTGGTTTGCGAAAGAGCTGAATTCCAGTGCTGCTTTAAATCGAAGATCTGACGAACGCTTTCCAGTCAACCACTGCTCATTGGCCACCGTCAACCACTATTGACTGCTTCTTGCTCTTTGCAACAAAGTCTCTTGCTGAGTTGCGACGTATGCTGCGCATTAACGAAGTACCGTGCTGAGTAAAGAGCAACATCGCAAAGTTATGAGACATTTTATAGAGCAATTTATTATTCTGAACACCATATAATGAAACACGAAGATGGTACATCGAAGCCCAATTATTCCCAACTAGGGTTGAAAACGAGTCGAGCTTGAGCGAGCTTAGGGTTGGCTCATGTTTGGCTCATTCAAAATTGACTTGTGTTCGAAATTGGCTTGTGTTCGAAATTGCTCTTGAACAATGTGTTTGTGTTCAGCTAGATTTATATATTCTTGTTCGTGTTCAGCTCAAAATTGGTTTGTTTAAATTAATTCGAAAAATAGATGTAGGTTGTTTGATTCAAACTTGCACTAATTCTGTGCATTAGATGGTGCAAAATCATATGATCGTACAAGTTATTATGATTTAAACTTAGATATAAATATATATAATATATTTCTATATATATAATATAAATAAGATATTATTATATAATTAACATATATAATTTTCTATTTTGAGCTAAAACTGGTTGAACACGGTCGAACAAAGGATTGTTTGTGTTCGACTCATTTATAATTTGAGCTTAATTTTTTTTTTGTGTTCGACTTATTTACATAACGAATGAATCAAATAATAACTTCTTAACAAGCCAAACACGTGCTATTTGCGAACAACAAATATTTTTAATAGCCCTACTCCCAACTGCAACCTCTCTCTACTATTGTGCAACAAATCTTTGTGCATATAACCTTTGTATCTCAAGGAGCTATGTACTCCTCCACCTGCGGGAAAATGAACTTTGCGTGTATTAATTATTTTATAATTTTATGTTCTAACTAGGCTAGTTCCTGTGGTTCATTCTCTTTTCAGGTTTTCCACCTAAAAAAACTTCTGGTGTTTTTACCTGTCACTTCAATTATTTGTGTGTTGAACTTCTATGTAACGCTAAGATGCTAAATAATTATTCTAACACTGTGAATCTTCTAGCACACATTGCATATATTGATTTACAACTCGAACAACAAAAGAGATTAAATCATATGATTATTACATAAGTCAACTTTTTAATTAATATTTAATATTAAGATTTATTATGATATGATGTAATATTGTTTGGTTATCTTTTATGTTATGAGTTGATTTGCACCCTATAAATCCAATATCTTCGAGGAATCAATGACAATTTTTTTGAAAGATAGAGATACCTTTTTAATGCTAAGTAAATTCAATCCTAAGAAAGTATGTATAGGATGTTTAAAATCCTTACAATTCTTAAAGCAGTGCAATATATCAAGTACATAAATTGCTTGTATAATTGAGTATGTTGTTATACATTTGATAAAGATAGAATGATCTATAGTACTATTTCATAAACTAAATTTTGCAAGAACTCTATAGCAATTGTCTAGTCAAGCCCATGAACTCTACTTGAGCTCATAAATGATTTTCCTAAGTAGGCAGATGCATTTCTTTCCTTGAGCAATGTATCCAAGAGGTTGCTTCATATATATTGACTCATTTAAATCACCATAAAGGAACGTGTTACTGATGTTCTTTTGTGACATAGGCCAACATTAAATGATTGAACATGAATTAGAATTTTGATAGGTAGGGTCCGATGATTAGAGAGAGAAAGTGTCGAAATAATCCATCCCATAAAAGCAAGTAAAATATTTGGCAACTCCCCAGTTTTGTACTCATAAATTGAGCTATTATGATAAAAGTTGACACCAAATATCCATCGACAAGAAAATGAATTAGTCTGAGAGACAGGGGCAACCAATTCTCATGTTTGTTGGCCATGAAGAGCATTTATCTTAATCCTCGTGCATTATTTTTTTAATAATTTGATAGGACTATATGTAGAAATTCGGGCAAAATAAATATTTTTTTCTCCAAAGAAAATAACACAACAACAAACATAAAATATAAGGGATAAACATCTACAATTCGAGAGATAGGTAAATTGAGCAAGTAAAGCAAATAAAATATTTGGTAACTCCTCAGTTTTGTACCCATAAATTGAGCTATTATGATGAAACTTGACATCAAATATCCATCGACAAGAAAATGAATTCATCTCAGAGGTAGGGGCAACCAATTCTCATGTTTGTTGGCTATGAAGTGCATTTATCTTAATCCTCGTGCATTATTTTTTTTAAGAATGTGATGGGATTTTACGTAGAAATTCGGGCAAAATATATATTTTTCCTCCAAAGAAATTAATACAACCACAAATATAAAATATAAAGGATATACATCTACAATTTGAGAGATAGGTGCTCTTACAATTCCTACAATTCGAGAGGTTGGAAATCTCTCACAAATCCTAACCCTAACCCTAAAACTTAAAACAATATTCTCATGCATAAGCCTTACTCTAAACTGTTAAACACTATTTATACCGAACAATAATAAATAATAAAAGACTAAATTGCCCTTAGACTAATAAAGGACAAAATTACCCGTAGGCTAGGCACCAACTTAACAATACTCCTCCCAAAATGATGCATTGTCCTCAAAGTGAGAAAAACTACTGCTGGATCAAGTCGTGTGGCTCCCGCTCATAACTGGCATGAGTCTGGTTCTCGCCGTCAGCATTGACACGCTCGTCATGACCTTCAACTTCTCAAAAGTCTGGGTCATTATTTTCCTCCACTGAAAGTTCTTCAATTTCTTCGTCCACGATCACACTATCAAATTATAACCCTTCACGAACTTTCAATAGTATCTTGTAAGTCCCATAAATCCTTCTCAAGCCCTTTATACTCTTAGGTGCATCCCCTATTACTTATTTGCCACCTTCGATGGATTCGCTTACACCATGGTCTTGCACAAGCTAGGGTCACCACGAAGCACCACTGTCTTATCTACCTCTTGAAACTCTATGGTCAAAAGTTTCCAATTCATTTTAATGTCTCCTACGGATAACAACAATTTCATGCCCAATATCATGTCAGTGCTCCCTAAATTTAAGAACAAAATCTTCCATCACCTAAATGTCCGACAGTGTTAAACTTACTCTTCTACAAACTCCCCTGCTCTTCTCCACCCATCCCATCCCTATCATGACTCCAAAACTTCTTGTGATACCATCTCAAGCCCCAATTGCTTCACTATCTACCTCACTGAAAAATAAGTTCAGAGTGGAGACAAGGTGGAAACCTCTTGCACTTCTGAATTTGTCTCAGTTAAGAATTGTTTCAAATGTCATGATTTTGGGCACATTGCGTTTGATTGCCCAAACAAAATGGTGATATATTTCACTTAGCAGGGTGAATTGGAGGAGGCAAAGGGTGAAGACACGAAGGGGGAGATTAGAAAGGAGTATCAACTATCTGCAAATGAGGGAGAGATGCTAGTAATCTGATAGATCTTTCAGCGAAGCCCATGAGAGAGCAACAATAGCTCCATCACAACATTTTTTGTACTCGTTTTTACGATGCAGAGGAAGTTTTGCAACCTCATTTTAGATTAAGACAGTTGTGTGAATGTGGTATCCACGCAGATGGTGGATAAATTGAACATCACTACTTAGAATCATTCCCAACTATATTATCTAACTCTTTTGAAGGGGAGTAAGATTAGCATTGACAGAAGATGCCCCATGAATTTTTTCTATCGGGGATAAGTTTCAAGAGCAAATATGGTGCGACATAGTCGGTATGGATGCCAGCCACATTCTATTAGGCCGTCCTTAGCATTGTATTCTTGTTTTGGAAGGAGTCTGAGGTGTTTAAATATATGACACAAACTATCTTGTTGCAGGCCTCAAGAGAAGCACTAGCGGGACTAGCAGCGACGAGTTTGAGAGACCGATACCAGACACAATACAATCCGTATTGAGAGCAGTCCAACATCTCATTATTTCAAATATAGTTCTGGGCCACTTTTGAAAGACTTTATAGAGTAAGCTAAGTATTAAGTTTCATCTTGGTTCAACAACGCACCCAAAGTCAGATGGCTAAATACGAGTGGTGAATCACAACTTTGAAAATCTTCTTAGGTGTTGTGAGTAAATACCTCCGATAGTGGGATTTGATTGTGTCTAGAGAAGAAGAAGAAGCAGCAGCCTCTCCTAGCTCAGGAGAATGATACGAAGTGTCTAATACATGAGTATTGCGATCTCGATTACGGGATGTCCGCGATACTGCTAAATCATCGGCTTTGGAATTCGCGGGAGTCCAACGCCGAAGGCTTTTTATTGTTATTTCATTTTTATTTTCTTTCCTTTATTTTCAACAAGTTTTTTTCCTTTGCTTACTTTTTGGTTTTTCCTAATTCTCTATTTTCTAATTAAGTATTTTCTATTTGGGAACACAGATATATGTTCTATTAGACTATTTGGATTTTAGTTTTTTTTATTTTATAATTTGAGAGATATTTCTTTGAATTTTGCTCTCCAAAGTGTTGTATCATTTCCTTTTGCAAGTGGTGTATCTATATCTTACTTTGAAACATTTGGTAGAACCTCCTGGTTGCTCGTATCACATTGTTTCACTGTCCAATTTGTTGATTTCAATCAAGACAGCCGTTAATGATGTCAAATTTGCTGTCGAACAACAAATTTATCACCGCAATCCCTTTCAAACACCGGTGACCACACATAACATTCCCATGCTATTCCACAACTACCTCTCCACGAAATCTGCTTCCTAAATACCTTTTAAGAGTTTTAGAACGGCATCAGAGAGAATCAAGGAGAAACTAAAATCATGAAGATGGGAATTTTAGTTTTTGATTGCTAATGTAACAATTGTGCACACACAACGGTAGAGTGTAGGCCTAGGGCGACTTCAACGTGCAGAGTTGTGGTAGAGGCGAAGAGTTGCGACAAGCGTAATAGTCTTGCTATGGTTAGGAGTGGTGTGACAATTGGAATGATTGTAGTGGAAGGGATAGTAAAGTTTTGGAGCAACCACGAAGTGTTTGTGAAAGGCAAAAGCATAGAGTGGCTGCAACAAATGACCAGCTGGGAGTAAGCAGGCGCAAGCAGTTGAGTGAGTGCAGTTGACAACACATGGATATTGTGGTAGTGGTTGACATGAGAGAAGGCTGTGATGAGAGAGAAGTGGTTGGAGGGGGTGGCGATGGTTGATGTTAGATATAACTTGGCTTAGAGGAAGAATTTCATCTTCTTATTCACAGAACAATAATAACTATTTATAGGTGTATAGGATGAGCACAAAAGAAAACTTTATAGGAGAAGATAAATACAATTAAGAGAGAATAATTATTAGAATATTAATATGCAAAATTCTATATTAATTGTTTTGATTTGCTTTTATTTAGTTTCTTTCTTTCCTATTTTTCCGGTTCACTCTCCCTGTTCGCTCTTCTCAGTCGCAAACTCTCATATGCGCTCTCAATTTCTCGATAGTTCTATGACCCAATTTCCATTGAGATGAGTGGACATGAGTTCCAGTTCTTCCTGTCTTGCGTCTCCAGTTATCATGCGGATTGACAGATTGGAAGGAAACCTACCTCAATCTTCTGTTGTTGTATCTGGAAGCTGAGACGTTAGCACTTAGCCAAGTTCTGAGACAACATCATATATAGCGGATGGATAGAGGAACTATGCTTCCCCATGAAGGATTCTTGACAGTTTTGACGGGATATTTGAGCAATTGTTTTGGCGGGCTCTATTGTTAAGGCAACGCCTGTTTTCTTCCCTTCTGGAGTGATTAGTCGCTGGAACTTCCTGACCCCAACTGAAGGTTGTTTCCAGTTGCTGGAACTCCCTTCCGTAGGTCGGAGATCCCTCTAGCGGGCTTGTTCTTCCCATCTGGCGTGATCAGGGACTTGTCTAACCGCCTAATCCTTCTATCCTATCCTCGATCAGGGATCTTCCTATGACTCGACACCCTAACATCACATTTGACTTATATGAGATCACGACAGACTCTTCCACTAATGAGTCTCCTCCCGCTTCCAAGGATCTTGCTACAGCTTTTGAATCCAATACAGTACTGTCGATCTCTACCCAAAACAATCCAGATTTCTCCAATTCTCTTAAAAGTCAAATGGTGCATTTAATCAAGCTGCTTGGATCCAGTCTACACTTTTCTAGTGCACTCACTTCTTTTGCTCCTTATTTATGGATCATTGATTCAGGCGTCATAGACCGCATGACCGGGAGCTCTCAAGCCTTCTCGACATACTATCATTGCTCAGAGAAAGATACTGTTTAAATTGCTGATGAGCCCTAAAGTTCCATTTCTGATAGAGGATCTGTTGTTTTAACATGTCTCACTTGTGTTATATGTATCTTTGCTGAAGTGTAACATTTTTGTCTGTTAGTAAATTGGCATATTACATTGATTGCGTTGCTCATTTTTTCTCTGATGTTGTGTCTTTCAGGATCATCATTCGGGGAGGATAATTGGAACTAATAAGTGGGTGGGCGCTTATCTCAGCTCATTAAATGTCTTATTATCTTTTTACAATGTCGTTTGGATCATACAGTTTCCAATATCTAAAACAATTGTATCCGATGGTGCTTACTAATAAAAATTCTTTTAATTTCAAATGTGAAACCTATCAGTTACATAAACATCATTGTGTTTACACAGATATTCCTTTCTCTCTTATTCACACTGACTTATGAGGACTCTCTCGCACTCCTAACTACACCAATAAATGTTGGTTTCTTACTTTCATTAATGACCACACTCGGATGATGTGGGTTTATATCTTGAAAGATAAATTTGAAGTTGTCACTTTCAAAAGCTTTCACACCTTTATTTTGACTCAATTTAAAACTCCTATTCATGTCTTTCAAACTGACAATGGTCGTAAATTTTTAATTCTATATTAAGAAAAATTTTGATAAGTAAGAGCATCCTCCATCTTAGCTCAT
>NEWO01000033.1:1701370-1722195 GCA_003013225.1 Phalaenopsis aphrodite | reverse complement strand
TTGACATGAGAGAAAGGCTGTGATGAGAGGGAAGTGGTTGGAGGGGGTGGCGACGGTGTTTTGTAAAATAAGTGACATCTGTTGTTTTAACATGTTTCACAATTTTTTCTCTGATATTGTGTTTTTCAGGATCAGCATTCGGGGAGGATAATTGGAACTAATAAGTGGGTGGGCGCTTATCTCAGCTCATTAAATGTCTTATTATCTTTTTACACTGTCGTTTGGATCATCCAGTTTTCAGTATCTAAAACAATTGTATCCGATGGTGTTTAGTAATAAAAATTCTTTTAATTTCAAATGTGAAACATATCAATTACATAAACATCATTGTGTTTCTTATCCACCCCACAATTACATAGATATTCTTTTTTCTTATTCACACTGACTTATGAGGACTCTCTTGCACTCCTAACTACACCAATAAATGTTGGTTCCTTACTTTGATTAATGACCATACTCGGATGACGTGGGTTTATATCTTGAAAGATAAATTTGTAGTTGCTATCACTTTTAAAAGCTTTCACACATTTATTTTGACTCAATTTAAAACTTCTATTCATGTCTTTCGAACTTACAATGGTCGTAAATTTTTAACTCTATATTAAGAGAAATCTTGATAAGTAAGAGCATCCTCCATCTTAGCTCATGTACTTACACTCCTCAACAAACTGTGGTAGTCGAGAGGAGAAAACAACATCATCTCAACATTAATCGCTCTAGCATGTTTCACTCTAATGTTACAAAAATTTTCTGGAATTATGTCATTTTTACGGTCACTTATTTTATCAATAGAGTTCCCTTAAAAATTCATAACTTCCACATCCCTTTAGCTGCTTGAGATTGTGATTTCCTAATAATCGGGGTCTTTTCCACTTAAGATCCCAAAATTTTTGGGTGCACAACCTTTATTTAGAACACGCTCTCAACTCGTTATAAACTTGATCACATCCATAAAATATATTTTCCTCATGTACTATGCCACTCAAAAGGGGTATCGGTGCTCGTGCCCTGATCCTACCACAAATAAGGCCTATGTGAGTGTTGATGTCTCTTTTTTTGAAAGTGCTCCTTAATTTCCTAACTCGGCCTCCAATGAGGGGGTGCTAAAGTTCTTGGACATTGTTCCTTGCCCCTACTCCTGTGGATGTTCCCCCCACGTCACCTACCATCGAGAAACCCTCTGTTCCTTTGGTCTACCCACTTCTCCTACCACCAAGGAGCCCTCTGACCCTTTGGTTCTCGACAAACTCGTTTTGATGCACCTATTTTGGAGCTCGCTAACCCCTTGTTGGACCCTGAATCCCCTCCGGACGACATCCCCAACGCTGCTCCTACTCCAAATGAGGAAGTCAGTTCCTCTAGTAAGGTACACAATCATACAAACTCTCTATACCATGACAAAATATGTCTCTTTTCGCAGATTATCACTAACCTACAAAGCATTTGCTACGACTCCGATCAATCATCAGCTTTCATCTACTTTTGTGGCTGCCTTAGTAGAACCAACCTGGAAAGTTACCTTCATGGAGGAGATGAATGTTGATATTCTAATACATGGGATGTCGTTTATTTTTCTCAGGACAAGAAAACAGTGGAATGTCGATGAATTTTTAGCATCAAATTTAAATGAGATGGATCCTTTGAACGCATCAAGGCACGGTTAGTCACCAAATGTTACTCACAGACCTACATAGTTGACTATGAGGAGACAATTGCTCTAGTTACTAATTTAAACACCATTGGCCCTTATTCCGGCTTGATATCAAGACTGCATTCCTGAATGACATCTTCAAGAGGAGGTATACATGACTCTTCCTTCAAGCTTTGACTCCATTGCCTTCCAGGAGCAAGTATGGAGACTGCGAAAGTCTCTCTATGGATTGAAGCAATCACCACCGACATATTTGGTAAATTCACAATTGTAGTGGTGGGCCATGTATTCATTCAGGCTCAATCAGACCATAACATCTTCCGACAGTCCTCGAGTTGCCAGGTTGTTATTCTTATTGTCTATGTTGACGATATTGTTTTCACAGATAATGATCTACCAACATTGGATTTGTAAATGCAAAAACCAAAATTTCCCTTGAATTTGTAAAGCTCTCTAGTTATGCATCATGCTCCACGAACTACGTATGATAGTCCCTGCTCCCCTACACTTGTTCTGTGATAACAAGGCTGCAATTAGCATTACTCACAACTTGGTCCAGCATGATCGCATCAAGCATATTGAGACTGACCGTCACTATATTAAGGAGAAGCTCGAGTTGGGGGAAATTTGTGTTACACTTGTGTTTTGATGATTTCAAATCTAAGTTGAACACAAATGATATCTATGCTTCAATTTGAGGGGGAGTATTAAAATATTATAGTATTAATATACAAAATTCAGTATTAATTACTTTGATTTGCTTTTATTTAATTTTCTTTATCCTTTTATTCAGATTTTATTTGTTTCCTAACTAGTAGATTCTGTAATAGGTATTTATACCCCTCTTTGCGTCAAATAAAATTAATCTTAGTTCTATTCTAACATAAATATATTTATTCTTAAATCATGTTCTCTCTTATGCATAATAACTTTCTAATATTATTNCTACTCCTGTGGATGTTCCCCCCACGTCACCTACCATCGAGAAACCCTCTGTTCCTTTGGTCTACCCACTTCTCCTACCACCAAGGAGCCCTCTGTCCCTTTGGTTTCCAACAAAATCGTTTTGATGCACCTATTTTGGAGCTCGCTAACCCCTTGTTGGACCTTGAATCCCCTCCGGACAACATCCCCAACACTGCTCCTACTCCAAATGAGGAAGTCAGTTCGTCTAGTAAGGTACACAATCATACAGGCTCTCTATACCATGACAAAATATGTCTCTCTTCGCAGATTATCACTAACCTACAAAGCATTTGTTATGACTCCGATCAATCATCAGCTTTCATCTACTATTGTGGCTGCCTTAGTATAACCAACCTGGAAAGTTACCGTCATGGAGGAGATGAATATCCTTCAGCGGAACCATACATGCGATGTCGTTTATTTTTCTCAGGACAAGAAAACAGTGGAATGTCGATGGATTTTTAGCATCAAATTTAAATGAGATTGATCCTTTGAACGCAGCAAGACACGGTTAGTCACCAAAGGGTACTCACAGACCTATAAAGTTGACTGTGTGGAGACAATTGCTCCAGTTACTAATTTAAACAGCATTGGCCCTTATTCCGACTTGATATCAAGAATGTATTCCTGAATGACATCTTCAAGAGGAGGTATACATGACTCTTCCTTCAGGCTTTGACTCCACTGCCTCCCAGGAGCAAGTATGGAGAATGCGAAAATCTATCTATGGATTGAAGCAATCACCACGGGCATGTTTGAGAAATTCACAATTGTAGTGGTGGGCCATGTATTCATTCAGGCTCAATCAGACCATAACATCTTTCGACATTCCTCCAGCTGCCAGGTAGCTATTCTTATTGTCTATGTTGGATATATTATTTTCATAGATAATGATCTACCAACAATGGAGTCTCTGAAAGACATTCTTGTTGTTTCCTTTGAAATGAAGGACTTGAGATTTCTCCGGTACTTCTTAGGCATAGAAGTTGCCCGGTCATCTCAAGTTATTTTCCTGTCTTAGTCGAAATATGTGATTGACTTTTTGATAGAGAACAATTATCTTTTGTGCAAATTAGTGGTTGTCCCGACGGATCTCAATGATAATTTTCTTGATGTTCTCAATGCAGTTCTTGTAAACAAGATTCACTACCAACACCTTGTGAAGAAACTCGTCTACCTTGCCCGCTAGATTCTCCATTATTTAAAATGCATACTGGGATCAAGATTGTTTTTTTTTCCACCACACTTCTCGTTCTATTGCAATTTACATAGACATGGATTGGGCTGAGTCCAACCATGATCGACGATCCACCTCGGGGTTCTCATTGGTGTAGGAAAAACTGATTACGTGGAAAAGTAAGAAACATTCTGTAGTTGCTCGGAGCAGTGCAAAATCCAAAATTTCCCTTCAGTTTGTAAAGGTTTCTGGTTATGCATCATGCTCCACGAACTACGTATGATAGTCCTTGCTCCCCTACACTTTTCTGTGATAACAAGGCTGCAATTAGCATTACTCACAACCTGGTCCAACATGATCACATCAAGCATATTGAGACTAACTGTCACTATATTAAGGAGAAGCTCGAGTGGGGGGAAATTTGTGTTACACTTGTGTTTGGCGATTTCAAATCCAAGTTGAACACGAATGATATCTATGCTTCAATTTGAGGGGGAGTATTAGAATATTAGAGTATTAATATACAAAATTCAGCATTAATTACTTTGATTTGCTTTTATTTAATTTCCTTTATCCCTTTATTCAGTTTTTATTTGTTTCCTTACTAGTAGATCCTGTAATAGTTATTTATACCCCTCTTTACGTCAAATAAAATTAATCTTAGTTCTATTCTAACATAAATATATTTATTCTTAAATCATGTTCTCTCTTATGCATAATAACTTTCTAATATTATTTCTTAATAAGTATCATTTGCTATTACTTCTAATCATAATCTTAAAGAATAGTATGACTGAAAGTTAAAATTTAGCCAACACTTTTTAGATAACGCATGGTTATATTTTACAATCCAAGTACCGTTGACATTTCGTTTCTTTATGTATTCCGTTTTCTCTATCCATTAGAAAAATGTTGTTACTCTTTCTTGAAATTAAGAGCAAGCCGCACACTTCGTGTGTGTGGGTTGGGTTGGGGCGGGGGTGAATTGAGCCCTATAATATAACATTTCTTCTTCCAAACTATGAAGTGTTTGAAAAGTATAATCATACGCCATAATGGAAAGTATTACCTTTGATGGCACGTAGGAAAAACAGGAAGTGTTCTGAAATGTGGCCGTTGTGGAGCTTAGTGCCTCCTCTGTTAAAAATTGCATCCATGAGTTGCTTGCATCGAATGGGGATTGAATCATCGTTTGTAAGCAATCGGAGGGCTGGAAATGATAGCCACCGCTATCCAGATAATCTCCTATTCCGTCAGGAGAGAGATCTGTCATGTTTGAGGAATGGTCATTCAGTATCCATTGCTTGTGTTCTTCACATGGAGCTCCATAATGTTCTATAATCTTAGGACCAGGCTCACTCTTCTTAAACACACGACAAAGGGCATATGCATCCTGAAATGCAATCATATAAAGTCAGATTAACATCACATTTATTACCCAATTCTTATGTATTTGCATATCTAAGATCTAAACTTTGCTTTTTATATTTATACCACCAAAGTAAAATGTACATTTTCATGCATAGGTAAGGTGGTATGAAACTACTATTATTCCAAACCACATTTCCGGTTTAATCATTGTCAATTGGTCATCGAACAATTCATGTGCATGTCAACTTATTTTTATTTTAAATTGCTTTTTCTTCATTTTTTTTGTATTTCATTATTCTTAATATTACTTGTTCTGGTACTGAATTTGCTTTTTATACTGAAAAACATGATATCACAGTAAGGTATCAGATTAATTTGTCAATACTTTCACTAAAATACTAAGTATTTCTATTTTTTCACCTCAAGATCACTTTTGCTCTAAGAACTTGTAATTTAACATTATCATCCATTGCCATTAATATAACATTCATAAACCATGTTAACGCAAAAAAGGATGGAATCAATGGCTTGAGCAGCAACTGCAACGACACTTATTTAAATAGCAAGATTAAATATTAATTATTAATCCCATTTATTTTAAAATTGATGAAAAATCTGCATTATTAGTTCCTCCATGAGCATTCTATATAATGTTTTAAAACTACGACTGAGGCTTGGCACTAAATTGTAAATAGCATGCTAACTATTTAAGCATCACATTTCTGACTTAATTAGAATGTTTTAAACTGGGTTAAAAATGTCATTTTTTTTTTACAAATGAAAGAAAAATTGCAGCTTGAATTCACATATAGCTCAAAATTATATTAGTGAATTAGCAAATGTGCAATGCTTTATTTCTCAATTGCCTTTAAAAACTGAGATATCTTTTCTTCTCAGCAATCATTGATATGAATTTGATCATATTTACATTTATACCTGCAGCCCATTTGAACTTTCACATTCTCTTTCATCAAGGCGGTATTCGTGCATGACCCAATCCGTTCGGGAACCATGAGGAGCTCTGCCACGGTAGTACACAAGAGTCTTCTTCATTCCGACTGCTCTCTTCTGTGAGTTCACCTTCCTATCTTTTCCTGTTGCTTTCCAATAACCAGCCTGAGTTGCTCTATTTGTTCTTGAACCATTGGGGTACTTTCGGTCTCTAGGACTGAAGAAGTACCATTCCAGATCTTTGCTTGGTAGGAATGATTTATCTGACAAAATATTTAAAAAAATAAATCAAATTTGTTAGATAGAGAATCATCTGATGAACCTTGAAAAAAATTGAGCAGTTACATTAGTTTTTAGGGGCATTCACATCTACACCACACAACTCTTGTATATTTACATATTTAACTCCTAAACATTCATATTTACATGCATATCTTCGAAAATCCTCAACATCAAATCAAAAACAACACCACACTAACTTTTAATAGCTTTTCATGCATAGATTTATGACACCATGGCGTTGTGATTGTACTTATCAAACTTTGGTGTTAGATAACATAAATACATAAGAATTCTGTAATATGTATGTAAATTTCCCTTTTTTACATAATGTATTATGTAAATTTAAGCAAATTGTTATCTTTATACATTTTTTAATGTGAGTTTTCTTTTTGAAGACTGAAGCTTGGAGCTTCATCATCTCTTAGAGACAATGCTGCTTCTCTTTTATGTACTGTATTGATTTGGATTTCTGCTTTCTTTAATGTGATCTTACTTTAAATCTGAAAACTATTCTCTGTTAAGAAGAGAAAAAAATAAAAAATATAAAAGTGTAAAGAAAAGTTTAATTGTAAAAAAAAAAAAAAGTAGAGAAGGATGGATGATATGTGGGATCTATCTTGTTTCCAAGAGACAAAAGTTCAGAACTGCTGCCTTTAGCTTTAAAGATTAGGATAATATATTCAAAGCAATGGAAGGCTTTCATTTATTGAAAAAAAAAAGATTAAGACTTGGAAGGCTTTTCCAAGTCTGAATTATTATGTGGTGCTTTAATTTATCTATGACATAAAATCACTATTATTCTCATAGAAATAAGCTAAACGTTATAAAATAGGTCCAGTTAGCTGGGAGAATTTGCAAAATGTCAAGGCAATGCTGTAAAATTTGTTTGCAGAATTTTATAGTTTGTGCAGCTTATTGGGGTATTTGCATGCACACCACGTAATGCCTATGAATTTATGTATCTAACATACAAATTTATTTTTTACATTTGTAGGATCCAAATCTTTCATATTACATCAAAAATAATATCATTTAAAAGTGAAATATATATTTTTTCATGCACAGGAAATGTAGTATGTACTTAAAAACTGAAAGTTTGTGTTAGTTATGTAAATGCATTGGAATTGAATGGTATCTATGTAAATTTGCTTAAGTCATTTCGGAATTGATTATTTATATGCCTTCCAAGCAAAGTACTTTCTTGTCCTAGTTTAGGATGAAGTGCAAATGAAGGGAAGAAAGCATTACGGTTTATATAAAGGCTACGGTTATATATATATACAAAATATGTTTATGCTCACATGCTATAGGAAATTGATAGAGGAATACATATAAAATAAGTTACTAAAAAAGCAATTAAGCAAGCAATTAACGAGCATTTCATCGAATTATTTGTTAATAGCTCAATCTTCAAACTCGCTAAACTTCCAAAAAATGTTTTGAATTTCCTTAATTATCTAAATAAACAAATATTAATGAAAACTGTGATGCATTTACATACATACCACCCAATTCTTCTGATTTACATGTCTCACACCTAAATTGTAAGACAAACCTGGTAATTCCCATGGCTCGCATTTGTAAAGATCCACCTCCGGTATGACTTCCAGCTCTATTGTTCTTCCATTAATCTTCCTGTTGAGATAGTAAGCCACCAGCTCCTCATCCGTAGGATGAAACCGGAAGCCTGGCGGTAGGCTCACCGGCGCCATTTTTCAACTCTTCTCCCTCTAGATTCTGCTTCTAAAATTACAGATTTGTAAACAGCAGATGGATAGAGAGCATTAACAAATCTCAGAGGAAGGAGAGAGAGAGAGAGAGGGAAGGAAGGGGGAGGGAGACGGTTTAGGAAGGCTTTTAGCTTTATAATGTGCTGAGGGGCATTCCTTTATTTTTTTATCTTGGCTTTATATTCAAATATTCGGAGGTTCTGCTTTTGTCCCTTACTTCAAGAGTGGTTGGTCCACGTGGCTGGGTGGTATTGGGCAGAAGGGCTTCTTTGTGGGCCAAGCTTTTTCCGGGGGAGCTGGGTCCAGGTCGGCAGATTTTGGTCGTCACGTTTACAGCGTAGATTTTGTATTGGTGGGACCCAGCGGGGTACTTTGGAGCGGGGCCCAAGAAAGTTAGCTGCTTTATGCACACTGGGAAGAATTCTGGATATTTTATGGGCTGTTTTCTACACCTATGATAAATGCTATAAATTATTTAATTTTATAAATTTTAAATTTTATTAAAATCTGTGAAATAATTTACTCAATCTATATTGAGAAGTTATTCAATCTAGATTTGATTTATCTCCCAACAAATATGATAAATCTATATTAGTGTATGTAAGAATGTGACAATGAAAAGAAAAACTATCATCTCAGTATTATGCGAAGATTTGTTGTAGGCATACAAATGCAAGTTATGAGCGGCTCATAAAGGATGTGTTTTTTGTTTTACTTAAAAATCTATAAAGTGAAAAAATCAGGGGGTTTGATTCAATTGAAATGATTTCATTGATATTTGTTATAAATTATTAAGGATGTCCTTTTTTAGCCGATATTGAGATAATATGGTAAGTATGAATTGTTAAAGATGGTTTCTAAGGTGGAAGTTAGAGGAGGTTTGAGGAGTTGGCTACCCATTAAAAGATTGTTGAGGATTTGATTGATTGTTCTCAAAACATTAGGGAATAATATTGGCTTGAATGGTGAGCGTAAAATATAGTATTAACATCAAGGGACAACCTTATTAACATTGATGAGTAACAATATTTATGTTGAATGGTGGGCAATGACCGTGGTGATGCCTGCTGGTAGAGTATAGGTGACCAATTCAATAGCCATTAGCATTATTGTTAATAATGTGATTCTATTTTATCAGTGATGGCGGGTGTCCAGCTTATTGTTGATGGTGAATCATATAGTCAGTCGATGTTAGTGTTAATGGTAACAACTTACAATTGATCTTATTAGTTCAATGTTATTATTATCATCATAATTTCATAAAGTTTTTGGTTATCAGTGTTAGTTCTAATGGCTTATACGGATCTTATTAGCAATGATGAATGCTGAGGTTATATTTAATGTTGTGCCTTCACCTTAACGGTGTAGAGTACATTTATATTAGTATCAATAGTATGCATCAACCTTGTTGGTGATGGTGTGCATAAACCTTATTGGCATGGCATGTATAACATTAGCATAAATAAATACATTAACATTACTAGTGATGGTTTTCTTTGATGTTGGTATCTACCCATGCATTTTTCATATCAGCAATGTCCTTTGTAGGTGGCATACAAGAGACTTAATAGTGATAGTGTGAGTTACCATTGATGTTCATGGTGTGAATCAATATTTATGGCAATGGTGGACATCAATTTAATACATTGATTTTATTGGTAGGGGTGTACATAAATCTTGCTGGTAATGGTGGGAAGCTATTTTATTTTTGATTCTATGATGAACTTTATCGATGATGACATGCATCAATATTAGTATCATTAGTATATATTGGATTTACAGGTAATGACATGGATTATTGTTATTATTAATGTTGTACATTGACTTTATTGACGATAGTGTGCATTGACATTGGTGCTGATGTTATTGATTAAATTTATTGGTGATGGAGTGCACCGACATTGGTATTAAAAGCACGCATCAACCTTCTTGATGATGATATACCTCAATGCTGATATTGTCATTGAACATCAACCCTTCTATTGTTGGTTAGAGTAATCAATAAATGACTTGGTCTAATAACCCACCTATACCATCTCAAAAAATTTGGGTTTTACTAATTATTATTCAAGTCAAGTTTGAGTCTAAAAATATAAACTTATTTATTATTTGGATCAAGTTTAGGGTGAGACAAATAATGTAATAATTACTCAAAATTTATCCGATTAATTTTGAGTTTGGGTTAAGTAGCTTCGGGTTGAGTCAATTGAGTCAAATGCCATATTCATCTTCATTAAATGATGTTAATCTTAAAGTTATATTGTCTATATAATAAATGGGCTAGTTGGCTTAGGTTTGGTTAGGCAGCTTTGGGTTGTTAAGTTTGGGTTAAATTTCGTTGCTCGTACAAAAAATTGATTAGATTTGTGCAAACATATTTGGTTCGTGTCAAGTTTGGTTAATGTCTAAACCTAACATATCAACCCAATTTGACACCCATGATGATGATAAGCATTAATTTTATTATCAATAGCATTAGTAACAGCATGCACCAATCTTATTTATGATAGCTTGCATCCATGTTACTATTGACAATGGGCTTCATCTTTGTTGGCAATGATGATCGTCTTTTTTAAACAAATGTGGAAACATAATTTTTGAAGTGGATAGCAAGCAAACAACAATCTTATTTGTAATAATAGCTTGTATCCATGTTACTGTTGACAACATCATCTTTGTTGACAATGATAATTGTTGACTTTACTAAATATGATCAACATCATTGTTGAAGTTGATAGCAAGCATCAGCTTTATTAACGACAGAGGGGTGTCAATATTATTGACAATGATAGGTGACGATCTTCTTGGCATTCTTGTGAGTCTCGAGTATTTAAGAACATTAATGTTGGGAAATGTCTGTAGAGTAGTAGTAGATTTCAATCAAGTGATTGTAATTTGATGATGACAATTTGGTGATAATGGTTGAAGTTTGTGATTGTCGGTGTTAATTATCAATAAAAGTTCAATGATTCTAAGACTTTGTGAGTTTTCCTGCATCTTTTCTCAAATATGTAGAATGTGGGGTTATATTTATAATTTCTTTTAGCAAATTTTTTTGTTATTTTGGTTGAAATCTTCATACACTCCATCAAATGATATATGTTGACCCCTTCAATCATATATGATTCTTATGACATTTATGTATCTTAAAAACATCAAATCTCTCTTATTATAATGTATGTTTTGACTGTAAGCATGCAATCAGAGATTAGTTGGTCTTTAAACGGTGCTGTGAATTTTTTTACTTTGAGTATTTGATTTAGATTAATTTAGATTCGTATTAATATAATCTATTGAGTTAATAAAAGGAGGGTTGAATTGATACATAATCTTCATTTTAAAATTTATTTTGAAATCGAACTAAGCTCAAAAATCAAAAAGACAAATCCATAGCTCTAGACACTTAGGGGATGTTTGGTAGCACATTTTTACTAGGGTTTAACTTTGAATTTAACCTAAATCCAACCAAACACAAAAAAAAGAGGAGAAATCGAAATCCAACTCTCTTTTAAATCTTACGCTCTCCCGTTCCGCCTCTTTCTCCCTGTTTTGTATCCTTCGCATCTTAAATCTGGATTTATCAAATACGTATGTGAGGTGTATTTCACGGATTTACTCCGACGTTTCTTGCACCTTCGTCTCTGTCGCGTTTGTGGCAAAATCCACGGATTTGATGAATTTTATTAACGTAGATCTTCTGTTGTAGCCGAACACCACCTTAAATTCTAGCATGGTTAAAATATAAATTGGTTGAGCTCACTAGCGAGTTGAAATGACAATGCCATTATTTATCTTGCATGTTGAGACCAATAATTCTCCAATTTATAAAAGTTTTCTATGGCTGTCGAATTTTGATATGTCTGTAAATCACACTCCATGAATAGTGTAAGAGACGAGTAAGAGACGTGTAGAGAGAGAGAGAGAGAGAGAGAGAGAGAGAGAGAGAGAAGTGATTATGAATGAGTAATAATGGTGTCAATTACATTCTCCATCATTTTTGACTAATTTGACTATACATTATACATAAAATAATATCTCGATTTATAAAAGAGAAAGTACAATATTGTGATATTATATTTTTACTCCTGCTTTAAGGGAGGTACAAATTATTCCAAGTACCTTTTTTTTGTGAACACAAATTAATGAATCAATGAATCTCTTCAAAATTATTCTTGTCAAATTAACACATCAATTATTATTATAGGGCCGTGTATTAAAATTTAAAATGCCAAATAAGATATTGTTGTTATTTAACAAAAAAAAAAAAGCTATGTAATTACTTGATTTGAAAAGGATTATGATAAGCTTAATTTTGAATTTTACAACTAAAATCAATTTATTTAGCTTACATCATAAACTGATTATCCAAACTAACCAAATGCTTACCCCTATGCATGGAGAAATTATTATGTCTGTCAGCTGGACATGCGGGCAACAGTCTGGATGGGTCGTCGTGCAGCCCGTGTGATCAACAACTTTGTGGCCGTATTTGAACTGTTGTTCGGACGTGTGGTCAGCCCCACATAATAATTTTGTCTATTTATGTGGGGTTATTTCTCAAGATTTTGACATTTTCAAAATCCTTGTCATTTTAATAATATTTCGATAAACAAATGATGTCAAATTATCCGGTAAATCAATAATATTTCGGTGCCATAATAAATTTTATTTATCTCAAAAAATGTAGCATTATTCAATTAGAGAGTTTTTCAAAAAAAAAAACACTTAATTTTTTATATTTAGAGCATTTCAAATCTTTAATATTACATCAAAAATATCATTATTAATGTAACACATCTTCTCATGTATAGGTTATGACAATAGATATGTAAATGCATAAAAATTGTGTGGCATGATATTTAAATTTTCAAAAAAAAAAAATTTAATTCTTGAATAACCAATACGCTCACTATAAAAATTTAGCATATTTTTTTATGGTCATATGTCATCAGTAATTATTATAAAACCATCAATTAATAAAAATTTGATGGTCTTTCGATGGTTTATAGGGTGTTGTTAATTGGTTTGTCGATAATCTTGTAGCCTACAGACTTTTTGACGGTTTATCGACAATTAATATCCATAGCCCATAGGTTTAGACTCAAAGCATAACCATTAATAAATTGTCGGAAAACATCCAAATACTTTAATGAAAAAGATATTGCCGCACACTTTAATGAGAGAACTAATAGAAAATATAATACAACCCTTTTGAAAAATTAATTGGATCAGCCATAGAAGGATTGAAAATTATTGGAGTTAAAGCAAGGATCAACTAGTTGGGTTAGGATTTCACAAAAAAGACCATTGATGCGTCAGAAGACTGGTGGGAAGATAAGCTACATGTAAGTTTATTCATTTGCCCATTTCATTCTTATTCTGCGGTAAGTACATATGTGTGCTTACATTTCATATTTATGTTTGATTAATTTATTGGCAGTGCCAAATGCCAAAAAAATTCATATACTGTGGCATAGATCCTGAATTAGATAAGAAGCTCGACTAGATGTTTGGCGGTGGCGTTGTCGCTATTGGAGCTTATGCATTTACACCAAGTCAAATGCATATTGAACATACACAAGGTCATTGTAATTCTGACCCTAGAGAGAGCTCAACCACCTCGTCATGCAATCAATATAGGATTGATGATCATATTGAATGTAGTTATTTAAAGCATAAGCACTCAGATGGTGTAAGATGTTTGAAGAAGAAGAAATTGGGTTCTAGATTTCTAACAAATCAGATTGCAAAGTTGGCTATTGCTTGCACTTCAATGACATCTGCTTCAAGTGCACCCATGTACCTCCATCACTTTTCTAGGTTATCATTGCGCTAGATCAAATCTTTGAAGTTTTAGAAGATATTCCTTTTTATTTGCATTTTACAAAAGTGCTTGAAGATGTTAATAAGGAGATATCTATGGTTATGGTTTCTAAGTGGAGGGTTCATAATCTCCATTACTTTTTAAAAGATAAAGATGTATAACATAATCGAAAGTTAAAAACATTTGCATATTAATGGAATTGAAATGTTTTGTATTATTTGAATGTTTTATTAGCTATTGTTATACATTTATCCGCTACTATTTAACTATGAGCC
Organism: Phalaenopsis aphrodite; assembly: GCA_003013225.1. Lineage (NCBI taxonomy): Eukaryota > Viridiplantae > Streptophyta > Magnoliopsida > Asparagales > Orchidaceae > Phalaenopsis > Phalaenopsis aphrodite. The sequence goes on along the minus strand of NEWO01000033.1, from coordinate 1,707,968 downwards.
ATTACATATCTGAAATATTTGATGAGTTATTTAATGTTTGTAGTTATGGATAATTATAAAAGGGATCAATATATGAAACTCATTGTCAGAGCTATTTGTCTAATCATGAGCGCTATGAGACCTATTTTTGCAAGACTCCATGTATGATCTCGTCATTAAATGAGGAAAAATGGGTAGTTGAGCTTCTTATGAGTCATCCAGAAAGATTTCATAACATGTTTTGTATGTCACTCATCATATTTCTAGATATATTGTAAGAGCTAGAAACTCATCACAACCTTCAAGGCTCATCCCGAACAACATTAAGAGAAGTGTTGGCTATAACATTATATATATTTGTCACAAAAAAAAAATTTATAAGGGAGAAAAACAAGTGATTTTAACATTCATCTGAAATAATTAATAGATATGTTTCTTTTAGTGTAACTGTCTTGGTGAGCTTGTCGTAAAAGCTATAAAGCCATTGACGTTCCAACAACTCCTCAAGAGATATCTCATGATTGTGGTTATATGTCATACTTTAAGATATGTATTACATTATAGTTTTGCATATTAAAAGTTCACATGAATTTTATTATTAAATTACTATATCATGCAGGATTGCTTCAAAGTGATTAATGGAACACATGTCAATGCTCGCGTTTCTAATAGTGAGAATGTGGCATAAATTGAACGTCGTGGATCATCCACACAATATGTATTGACAACATGTGACTTTATCATGTGTTTTTACTTTCGTGATGATCGATTGGGAAGGAAGTGCACATGATAGCTATATTTTAAAATTTATCGCACATTCACTTCAATATAATTTTTTCATGTTACCTTCAGGTTAATAACCTTCAAAATATTTTTTCAAGCAACAAAGTCATCAACGAACTCAATTTGCTTAACTTTTATAAGAAAAAAATATTTTATTGTGGAAGTTGGTTATCCTGTGCAATAAGGGGATTTTTAAAGCTATATCTTGATATGCAATTAGAGTTTTTAAAGTTATATCTTGATATGAAATATCACATACCTAACTTTGAGAAGAGCAGTATAGTGATTCGTGGGAAGAAAGAAATGTTCAATAAGCATCATTAATTGTTACATGGTGTCATTGAGCAATCATTTGGAGTCTAGAAGAAGAAGTTAGTTATTCTAGAGAATCAAGGACTTATAATGTCTCTAGAGTTATGTACTGCAATTGTTACATGCAATGCTCTACACCATCTAAACAAATATACAACTTCATCAACTGTAGCTTTCTCACAACAACTTCTCCTTGCATCAGTTTCATAGCTAATTATTGAAACAACTGCAGTTGTCCCAAACAAATCCTTAGGATTCGCGTGATTACAATGACACGCCACCATTTTTTATATTGACGAGTTTACATCATTAAAAGCAATGTGAACGACCCTGAACTAACAATGTGCAAAATTCATAAAATGTGCATGATATCATTCTAAAAAATAATAGTATTAGTTTGAAAATTATGATTTTAATAACATCATTAGAGCATGCATGCATTATTAGCTAGTGGCATTTACATACATATCACACAAATTATATCTATTTACATACCTACCGCCTAAAGTTCTAATTCACATTCATAACGCTTAAATCTTTAATATCACATAAAAAACATCTCTACTATAAACTTCTTAAAATGCAATACACATTTTCATGCAAAGTTTGTGACACCTAAATGTTATAAATATAAATAACAAAATTTAGAAGAACTAATACGTAAATACGAAGGAATTGTGTGGTATTTATGTAAATTTTCCTATTAGTTATTTTTTCTGGGAGGAATGGCATAAGAATCATGGCTGAGATGGATATGGAATACTTGGAACGCTTTTGGTTCGCAGTGACCGGTGGCTTCGCGGGAGAGGCAAAGCAATGTTCTTTCTTCAACGACCAATGAACGAATTTTGCACAAAATAAATTATTTTTTTAATAATTAAATAAGTTAGATGTAAAATGAGGAGCTCATTTTCTGTCCGGACGACTGACGTAGTTCTACGTGCGGCGGAGATTATTCCTGAGTTATTTTTCAGGTTATTTCTGAGTTATTTTCAATAATCCCGAAATAACCCAAACCTGAAAATAACTCGGGAATAATCCTCTTCTCACGTAGAGCTACATCAGGAGTCCGCACAGAAAAATTAGACTAAAATGAGGGCTTCTTTATGCAATTTTTAATTGTGGGCCATACAATTCATGTGTATTTATAAAAATAACACCTAAACTTTCATATTTTTACATGCGTAACACTTAAAGAGTTTTAACAATATATATAAAAAATCATCACAATTTTTATGTTTTTAGAAGTGAAATACTCTTCTTTATGCATTGTTTTAGGACGCCATGATGTTATAGATGTTAGATATGTTGCGAGATAAGATATACTCCCGTTGTTGTGGTATATATATAAATCACACAGGAGAAGAATCAACGACGAAGCGAAAAATAGAACGAGAAAAATTTCACATTAGATAAGAATACATAGATTTACGTGGTTCGTCAAATTGCATCAGTCTTCGGAGTTGCAGAGGATTTTACTACTTGAGAAATTTACACTGGTCGATCACCTCGACTTACAAGAGGAATCTCTCACTTCGTTGCTTTCTTTTCTTCTCTCTTTATTCTTCTCTCTCCATACCGAGATACACCGAAGAAATTCTACAACAAAATACATTGAAAGAGATAAACTTACAAGAGAAATAAACTTAATTTTTCTTCTGCACAAGCCACCAAAAAGAAGCAAGAAGAACAATCTTCTTCTTCTTTTTTCTTCTTCATTCTACCGCAAGGAACTGCTGCTTGCACTTTACTTCCTCTATATCAAGGAAGCCCCAAGAAGAACACCAAAATTGTGATTTATAAACTTTCTTCTCGTCTATTTGCAACTTAAAGGAGACGGGAGGCGGCGTCGTTTCGCGAAACAGGGAAGGTGGGAACTGTTCGCGGGAGCTGGGACATGACTCTTGCGATCGGAAGAGAGGGAGCGCTCGCGACGAATCGCGATCGACAACAGGGAGGCGGAAGCGGAAAGCGACCAAACGGAAGCGGTTCCTATCGGGCTCCAGCGCTAACAAGATATATAAATACAATAATGTTCCGTGAATGCATATAAATTTTCCATATTTGGATATTCTTACATAATTATTTATAGATATCATTATATGATAGAATTAAATGGAAAATGATAAAAATTAAAACTAAGCTTAAAACGCGATTGAATTTTTTTTTTTAATAATCTATTTTTGGAGTATTTACATATATACCTCTATGTATTTACAGCTGTTCTTATAATCCGTTCAAGGCTGCCGTAATTGTTATGAGCTGGCTCAAACTTGGCTTATTAGTTTGATTGCAGATCCAACTAGCCTAATACAAATTGGGCTGGGCTTCATTTGATTCAGGCCCAATTTAACATTAATTAGCTCAATAGCTTCATTTGAATTTGTTAAATATTATTGCATGTTCGGATATTTGCGTTGAGAAAATTTATTTCCTTTGTATTTTATAAAAATATTATAAGTGTATATAAGATATATGAGTATATTTACATGAAAGAATTCAATGAGAAAAGCATATTACAAAGTATGGCCCTGTTGTAATATTGATGCCCATGTAGCTTATAGATTTCAAATAATGTCATTTTACTTGGTTAATTAAAATATTTACAAAGTATGAATTGTGAAAATTACTTTCATGTTTGAAGTATGAGAAATCTTAGAGACATTCACAGTGTCATCATGAAGACGAGTATCAATAATAAGAAGGCATGTGTTGGCCTTGGTGACATTATATGATGTAAATATTAGTGTCAATTGTGACACTTTACTTTGTTTATGATTGTAGACATGACATCGATGTAATTGTCTGTGGCAAACATATTACTTATTGGCAACTGCATTATTAAAAAGAAATTCAATCATCAAAATAGACATTTTACATTCAAAACCATCACAATGAGAGGAGAAAATATTACGTCAGACGATTGCACGTTCGGACAACCAACCACCAATGACCACGTTGTCATACATATCAACATCAGACGACGTTACTGCCTGTGGTTGACTGTCCGAAAGGAATATTTTTCCCAATAAGAAGAAAAAGTTACAGCGAAACTCCTCAATTCCGAGCTAGAGATAGAATCAGCTTTAAAGTTAAATCAAATGCACGCTAAAGATTTTACATAAAAGGAATAGCTGTCTCATTTCTTTAATTTTGAGAGGATTCTGAAAATTCTCTGAAGCACCGAAGCAAGAAAGCAAGCAAGAAAGCAAGCAAGCAAGCAAAAATGCAGATTGTAAACTTCCTCCCAAACCAATGCAACCAAAATCCGCCCCTAAAAATTGGAAAACCTAGAGAAATATGTCTATTTGCGAAAAAGCCCAGCTTTGAAGCTCCCAACACAAAACAGAAAAGGTCCATCTTTCTGGAAACCATACTCCTCATTGAAAACTCTCTGCCGCCTCTTCGTCCTCTCATGACTTCTCACTCTCCTCTTAAAAATCCCTAACTGGGGGCACAAACTCGAAACCAAAGCTAACGACGTGCTGACCCTGGAAACTTTTAAGTGGAGAAAGGCCTGATTTTTCCCTGCCAAATCTCTCTTTTCTGGTTGCTGCATAGTTCTTCTCATTGAGGGGAAGAAAAAATATGAAAAGAACACACCAAATATGTGACTGTAGAGATGAAGCAGAGGGAGGCGACGTGCAACGACGAAGACAGTAACAACCTTCTTCTGTGCGGTTAGCGATGACTGAAGTGATGCCCTTCGATCTTCTTTTCCCTTGTGTCACGTGCTGCGAGGGAAGATACGAAGCAAGCCATTCCCTTGAATCCACCTTGAGATTGGATTTACTAAATTCGAGTTTACTTATCCTTATTGGTCCAAGGACTGATCCCCATGCAAGTTTCTATCTTTTTTGTTATACATGGTTGTTTTATGGTTGTTTTCTTGAAGAAAGATTTACATATATAACTCTCAATTCCTCTGTACGGCTAATAGCTAAACTTTAACTTTTATATGCATGTCACTCTACCGGATGTTTGCTAGAAAATTCGCAGCGGTAGAGTAACAAATTATCGTCTTAGTGTTGTACGAAAGTTCAGCACACACACACACAAATAAAATAGAAAAAAACGCTGAAAACTCCATAAGTTTTTACGTGGAAAACATGTTAGGGAAAAACCACAGGGCCTGGCCCAATTGCAGAAATTTATTATTGATTGATAATTGCAGAAATCTCTTGTCTCACAGACAAGAAAGAGTAACTATATTTTTCAGATTACAATGTCGACTGACGGCGTCTGGTTGGTGGTGACTGATGACAGTAGGTGGAGGTTGACGACGATCGGCGGTAGTCGTCGACGGACGACGGTGGTCGTCTGAAGTTGGCGGTGGTCGTCGGCGATTGATGACGGTTAACGTCGGAGGTCGGTGGTGGTCGACAACGGCCGACGGTGTCGACGACGGAGGTCAGCGGTGGTCGATCACGATTGGTGGTGATGCTGAGCTGCAGCTTCTCCTCAAGACCTCAGGCTCTATCTAGACTTATTCCCCCCTCATGAGAGGGGTGTGACTCTATTTATAGTATTCTGGGTGCAATTAATGCAAAAATATGAATTATTTTGATCGGACGGTCCGGAGAGCTTCCCTCGATTATACATCGTTTAATGGACGTTTGAGTGCTTAATGATGTCATAATTGAGTGATCTTGGGCTCGTTGGATTCGTTTGTCAAGCCACTCGATTTGAGTATAAACTTGTCATATTTGACAGTCGTTTGACTTTCTAAATGTATTCATAAATTTTCTAACTGTAGTTTAATGACTTGATTTAGGCTTGATTTGACTTGGATTGGGCTGATTTTCATATCATTAAGTCTGTCTTATTAAGCAGGTCAGTTTGACTATAAGTTTGTGGAAATCGAAGCTATGAATGACTTTTTTTATCAAGATTTGAATGTTCTTGCTTCAAAATATCATCTCGAGATTCATGTTATGCCTTGAAATTCGAGTTGAATGATGAAAATTGGCTGGTGGTGTATCAGTTGCTCCCTATTTTCGGGCGAGGCTATTTTTATCTTCAGAAAATATCAATATCCGGAATATTGATGTATAAGATTATGTATATCTTACTTAGTTAAGAATAATTTTTATTCTTATATAAATAGAAAGTTGAAATCAGCTTAGTTGGTTAGTATCTTTGCTTTATGTGGGAGATTGGGGGTTCGAATCCCTCCTAAAACAAAATAAATAATATTTTATAAAGGAATTTGAAGAGATTAAGGAATTTGAAAGGGCAAAAGAGAAGGAATAAAAATTGAAAAGATTTTTTTTTTAATATGAAAAATTTTTATTCATTATTTTATGAGTAGTTAATGCTTGCAATTCTTTTTAGATTTTTATATTAATGTGTATTTATCGGCCAATGCTCTTTTTGAGCCTATGAACGAGAGGGTGGAGGTACGGTGGTGTGTCGTGGCAATGCGTTGCAGCGGTTCATTGGGGCAGCGCGACGCAACACGACGACGCGACTTGGCGGCTAAGCAGAGCAACCCATGGCGGCGGCGACACAACGTGGCAGCGCG
>NEWO01000033.1:1640378-1692193 GCA_003013225.1 Phalaenopsis aphrodite | reverse complement strand
AATTAGTTAAATTTGCTAGCATGCACTAGTTTGAGAAATCAAGGTCTACAAAGAATTCAAAGCGCCTCAACTTTTGAAGTCATTGATAAAGGAAAGAAGATTCCTTGTGTGTAATTGTCCCACTACTTCCTCTTGTTTAAGAAACATGCCAGCGCCTTTTCTACATCGTAGGCTACTTGTGTTCATTTGATGGTTGTTGCCCCTCACTTGGTGATGCCCACTTACAACGACTTTAGTAGCCAACTTAATAAGTAATGGTTGTAGCTGCATGATTTGCTTTTGCACATAACACCCCATTGAAGTAATAGCTTAAAAGGTTTTTGGACGGGCACTTTGACGGCTTTTTTCTTATGTTAGTTTGTTGTGTTTTACTGTCGAAAAGACTTTCTTTCCCCAATCAAGGAAGACAATAAGATCGTCTCCCTCATTATTGGGCAATCATGGTTGCATTCATACTCCTGACTACCTTCCATAACCTGTAAGGTGATGGCAGTTTGTTGCCATTTTTGATGTTTGATACGATGAGGGACCGTGGTCCCTCCCCATTATTTATGTCAGCACCACAATAACCCACTGTACGCTAACTCCATCCATGGCATCTATGTTGACTGCTGACTGTAACAACTGACTTGATTTCTGCGGAGTTTTTCTTCCCTTGCCTATATACATATACTGGGAAGGGAACCTAGATGAAAAAGAGAAGAGCAGGCGTCAATTCATTTGGCCATTTAGTTAGGTTGACCTGTTTTGGTTAAGTTTGAGTTAATTATTGTCATTTATTTATTGTTCCAAATTGCACATCAATCCTTATATGTGGGCTGCACAAATTCTACGGTTTATGTTGTTGCACATCCATTTTGCACTTTTTAATGGCAATAACACATCATATAGCAAAGGCTTCATGGAGTTATAACAAATAGCGCGGCACAGTATTTAAAAATATAAATGATCTATTAATAATTGAACGATATGAGAGATTCTGATAGAAGTTACTAATATAAGATTTGTTTGAACATACATAAAAGTTAATGAAATGCAATTACATTAGAAAAATAAAGCTATTATGATAATGAAAACAACTAAATTTGTAACTTGAACTATCATGGTTTGGACAATGTATAATGTGTCAAAATGTTAAATATTGAATGTAGAGATGTAGCTTACAATTGGATGATAATTTTACAAATTAAATAACATAACAATAATCAAGCAAAAATCAATGATTTATTAACACAATATTGCTAATAATCAACTAAATTAGGGCAAACAATCATTGATTTATTTTGTTTGTTATCTTTATTTGGTTGTTGACTATGCAATTTTCTCCCAAGTTCTTTTTATACTGATTTTTTTGGTAGTCTGCATGCATCAAATTTGTTTTCTTATGTAATTTTGTAAATCACATTTATTCTCTCTCTCTCTCTCTCTGTACCTCAATTTCTATTTAGACTTCCAACAAGCAAACAAATGAGCCCTTTAACATTAGTCTAAACATGTGATCGTTTGTTTGGCTGGTTTGGAACTACATTGTCGACCATTTCTGGTCCAAATAGTAATTAATACACTGATAGTAAATTTGTATTTTAATTTGTCTTTGCAAAGTCCTATGTATTCTTATAGTGATAATAGTTGTATTTTTTATGTAATTTTTGTTCTTTTTGCAATTTACATTATTTTTTGCTGCGTCCACCTTTTATGAAAAGATAGATGCATGATTTTGATATTTTTGCTTTTGGAGCCCAATTAAAAGTTTTGCATCATAGTATATATTTATCTTTTTTATGTAGGCAGTTGATGCAGATTCCATTTCAGAATTGAGGAGTGAGCTTGGCCACCAGCTTGCTAACAAGAGTCGCAATCTAAATCTCAGGTCAATTTTCAACATTTTATTGAGCTATTTATGCTATTTTAAATAGAGAATGTTATAATAGGTAGACTATCTAGTTCAAATTGCAATTTAGTGAAGCAGGAATCTCAATAATTTTTAGGAAGATTTACATTCATACCACTTAATTGAGAAAAGTTGTATTCACTTTTTAAAAATTAAAATGGTAATAGTTTTGATGTGATATGAAAGATTTGGGTTATAGAAATGTGAAAAAGTAAAATTTTGGTTTTAGAAATGTAAATACATAGGAATTGGGTGGTATGTATGTAAATGCCTCTAATTTTTAACTCAAAGTGTTACACCCTTGGTCCGGAAGGCTGTACACCTTGACAAAACAGGACATGATGAAATGATGTTAACCTATTTTGTATTTTCAAAAGAAATGTTTTTATAGAAACAATAATGAAAATAAGCAAGAAAAGTCAATTCATTTTATTTTATAAATGAAACTTCAACAAGTGATACAACTGAAGGAAACAAGAAAATAACTGGAACAAAACTGAAATTGAAGTAACTATCTAGCCAAAAAAAAAGTACAAAAACCACTGTGAAACTGAAAGTACCCATTAGTAATCTAAGATTGGTAAGTTTGTTCTGGTAGAGACAGTCCTTTAAGTGTTTGAATAGAACTTGCTATATAAAAATATCAATTGGCAAGCTTGACAAATTTTTTTCAGTAAATAAATACTATTTATTAAAGCATAAATGACAAATAACTCGGAGCATGCAGTATAATCAACAAAGAAGGATAATCTACCATGTGCATATAAATTACTGTTGTAAATGTTGTCATAAATATGCTCCATTTGTTTATGGACTGTTTGGTTGAGTAAATTAGTGGTGTACTATAATTTTTTTGTAGGGATTTGAGAAAATTATGTGTTTGATATGAATAATTATAAATACAATGTAAAGTTTTAATGAATTTGAAATTTACACCGTAGTTCATTTTGACTGAAGTGAGAATTCGATCGATTTGGCCGAATTTAAAATACACTATTTATGTAAAACTATAGGCAAGTCGCCATCACCTGCCGCTGTCGGCCATTGGTCGCAGCCGCCCCCGTCGACCGCTGGCCTCCTGCCTCCCAAAGTTCTCGTCCGCTTATTGCTACTGTCGCTGCCGCCAGCCGTTGATGCCTGATGCATGTCACTGTGACTGCCCGGCTGCTAGCCTGTTGCCATCGCCCACTCTCCGAACATTGTGGCTCACCACATGCCGCCTGTCGCCATCACCGGCCGCTCGACGTTCGTAGCCGCTAGTTGTTGCCAGTCACCACCGCCAGCCGTTGCTGCCTAATGCCCGTCGCCGCTGCTGCCCGACCGCCAGCACTTCACCATCGCCTGCTCTCCACCTACTGCAGTTTGCTACTTGCCGCCTGCACCACTATCGCATTTTACCGTCGTCGGCCTCCCGTCACTGCCTCCCTTGTTCGCCGCTGCCGACACCTCAGCCGTTGGCCATCCGCCGTTGTCGCCCTTCCTCCTCTCCCGCCGCCACTAAAAAAAATAAAAATGAAATAGATTGTTTTTCAATCTATTTTAAACCAAATAAAAAAAATATAAAATCCTAGATTTATTTCATAGTGAATCAAACAACTCTAAAGTATTTCAAATATACTATAATCATAATAATCTACTAATCTTTTATATTGCATTTCATTTTCAGTAGACCAAATGACCCTTTAATGAAATATACAATCAGTTCAAATTAAATAATTTCTTACCAGTGTATAACTTAACAATTATTTATTATTTAATTTATATTTATATATATGGTTTTAAAAGACACCCTGAAAACGAGAAAGTCAATGCCAACTCAGCAAACCCTACGATTTTTTGTTCACTCGTCATTCTGGAGGTCTATTGGGCTCGGCTAGCCAGTATCCAAAAAGGTTCCATCGACCTATATACCACCACACAAATATACAAAATTTGTTATATTTATAATATACAAGTAATATGCTACGTCAGATAGGCTTTTGATATGATAAAAACTTAAATGCAATTTATAAAGTACAGTGCACGGATTGAAAATATTAAAATTGCATTATTTTATCAATTATACAGAGTTTTGCAGAAATAAAATAAGACAACTAATTGTTTTATTATGAGCAACAAATAAGTTATATAACAAGTTAAAAAAAAAATGAAGTAAAATTGACAGAACTGACAATTTTACAATGTATCTAGAGATCTAGTACAAATAACAAAGATTAATGCTCATAACTATGAATGATACATTTATCCTATAATAAATAATTGTTACTTATCTTGAGACGGGCAATACAACTCCAATTTTTTTAATAGCAATTCAACCAACATTGAATAGTAGGTCCTACACATATCACAATCTCCAAAAGATAATAAATAAGCATTTATATTTATTAACTTAATTTTTTGTTGAGTTAGGGGCAATCTAAATGATAATTATTTTTTTTATTCATCATCTATGTAATGAACATAAATCTATAAATTTAATTCAAATCAATTGGAGCTTATTATTTAAACTAGATTATTCTGACCTAAAGAAATAATTAATTTAAATGATGTAAGTACATATATATATATATCATATATTATTTATTTTTAATAATAATAATATTATTATTACCTTATAATTATATATAATTATTTATTCATTCACATATATAAATGAAATTAAAATGAAAAGAAAGAAATATAAATGAAAGAAGAGAAGGGGCTCACTATGCCAGCTCGTTCGAGTAAGAAGGGGGGGCAAATGTGGCCTATGGAGGAGAAAGGGGTTTCAATCCTCTGCGTTCGGCTAGGTCGAGGAAAGTTGACGGAGATGGAGAAGGAAAGAGGCAGAGAGAAAAGGGAGAGAGAGAGACGATGTGGCACTTTATCATTCACCATGCCTAAATAAAGAAAAAAGGCGATGGAAACATAGGAGAATGTCGGTTGGTTCCACTAAGGAATCCAAATAGGGAATGCAGCAAGCATGTGGGAGAATTGGAAAGAATTACAATTCGGGAAGTTTGTTGTAGGTAGAGATTGCAGGATTCCTGCAATTTGAAAAGGCAACATGCGATTTATGCAATTTGAAAAGGCAACATGCGATTTAGGGAGGGAAGAAAATAAAAGTTTGATTCATGTCTCGGTAGAGAAAAAAGAAAAAAAATTTGGATCCTACACAAACTTTCCATTCTGTGTTATATTTCACCTCTAGATGTTTCTAATAACAAACCCAAAATTCTTGTGAGTTACAAAGAGAAACCCGTTATTTTAATTTGTCCGTTTAAATCCTAATGAGATCAGGAAGAATTCTTCACCTTATGTCAGAAAATTGATGTGATGAACATTATAAAATCAAGGAGAATAACACACAGATCTACTTGGAAAACCTTGGACGTAAAAAACCACAAGCAGAGGAGAATGGTTCTCTACACCGAGAAAGAGATATGTTCTTGTGCGGGAAAAAAAAAAAAAAAGTGAAGGTCGTACCGACCTAATCTCTTTCTACAACCATAGATCCTCGAAAAAATTTTCCCATAATTTTATATTACAACACTTTTGTTCTAAAATTTGGGTCACAAATTCTAATACCTTACTAAAATTCGAAGTCCACCAATAATCTGTTAGGGAACAATTTTTGTGTCTCACAGTTGTGAAATGCTTTTAATGTTTTTGCATCATTATCCAGGATTTCTGGAATCTAAATGATACATCTAATAAAAAATTGATGAAATTTAAACAGTTTGTACTTGTTTCAGCCATTTGCTATGGTGTAAAAAGTGGGTAAAGTTGACTGAATACTCCATGCTTTAAATGTTTAGTTATGCATATGGGGAATAGCCATGAAGTCTCATCTGCTTCAATAATTTTTACCATCGGCTGCAATGAACGTTTGGTTATATCGGCATCCATTCAAGTACTGCTCTGTGCGATTTTGTGAGCATTACATCCTGAAATGCATGTAGAAGTGATGTGCTTTCTCTTTGTTTTTTTTTTTTTTTTTGTGAGAAATTTAAATAGGTACCAGACAGCTCTTATGCATTTACATATCTAACACCTAAAGTTTGATATTTATATTTATAATACCTTGGTGTTATAAACCTTTTCATAAAAAGCTGCATTTGGCTTTTAAGAAGTAAAAGTGGTGTTTTTGATATAATGTTAAGGATTTGAATGTTATGCATCTAAATATTAAAGTTTGGGTGCTGGTTATGTAAATACATAAGAAATTTGTGGTATGTAAACGCCCCCCTTTTTTTAATTTCATATTTCTTCCAGGAGCATTGGAGCTGTCGTTTATAAAGTCCCTGAACTGAAAAATGACCAGCTGCTGAAAATAAGCCTCCGAAGTATAGAAATGGAGGACACAACAGCCATATCCAAGGTTGCCTTCCGCCCCCTGCTGTCAAATATTTGTAGAAAAATGCTCTTATCTTCTTGTTTGCTTTTATTTTCTACAGGTTTATGGAGGCGGCGGACATTGTAACGCAAGCTCTTTCATTTTGAGTGCTGATGAGTTTTTTAAGTGGAAGGTATAAGCTTCCTTGTTTAGGGCTCTAAGCTAAATCAATTGTTCCTTGATGATTCAACTTATTTTTTTCATCAGGGAAAATCATTTGCCCTAGAGTCTATAAAAATTTCAAATTTATCTCCAGATTCTTTAAATTGGGGTTGAAACAGTCTCTTGTAAAGAGTATGGGGACTAAATTGCCATTATTATATACTCTGGAACTAAGATTACCCTCTGCAAAAGGTAAGGTAAGTATTTTAACACGTTACTCATTAAAAAATATTCAGTAAAGTATCCATGTTTCTCCTGGTTTTCTTACCAAACTGTTCTTGCTGATACTTTATGCTTTACATTCTTTGTTTAACTTGTTTTCATATATCTCCCGTTCTTTTGAATGACTCTACTTTTACTATATTCTATTTACTATGAAATGTATGATAAAGTGAAGCAACTGCTGAGTTAAGAAGTTTTTATTCAGAAATAGAGCTTTTAGACTGGAGAAAATATTAGGTCTGTACAACGCCCGTATAGACAGCCAATCACATGCATGCACAGCAGTATGTACGTTCTCTCTCTCTACATCTCTGATGTGATTGGCTGTCTATAGGCACGTTTTACAACTAATATTTTCTCATTAGATTCAGGATCAATTTCGATTGTCTTAGCCTTTTCTTATCTTACACACAAAAGTTAGAGAATGGGGACTCATGATTTGTTATGTTTGTTATAGAAAAATCATAGAGCATTGTCTAATTAAATATGTTACAAAGTACCATCCTCATGTAATTGAAACAAAACCATTGATATATGTTGCCTTTTCATATTTATTTAGATAAGCAGAATGATTCTATTGTGTTCAGCTTGTTATTTATTTATTTTCATTTGTTTGAAATTGGCTCATATTTTGCTTGAAATTGAACGATTCAAATAGGAACATGATGTTCATTAAAATTTTAAACACATTCTAATTTTGAATAAATGAAAATTAGAATTTGTAAAATACAAACACAGAACAAGGTCATTCAAACTCATCTTATTTATACCCTTAAGTTGCAACATAGGTTAAGTTTTGGTATAGTGTCTTTGATGCTAATCTTTGTGACATGGATATTAAAATGGTAGGAGCATTGTTGCAATGTACGTTTGTGAGGTAAATCATATTGACAACATTTCAAAGTAAAATATTTTCTCTAAATGAATTAAATGAAGTTTTTTCTTATATAATTTTTTGAAGGGCATTTCAATATTATATAGAATATTTCTTGTAGTTGCTATTAGTTGTAATGTTATAAATCCTCACCGAAGGCTATTACTTAATAATGTAGTTATTGTTATTTGGGGATGTCAGTCCTGATTTTAGCAAACAAAACATTAAAGCCTTAATCAAAGTTATAGTACTAGTCCTGAACTTTTATGTTAAAATGCACCTAGTGCTTCTTTATTCAACCGTCAATTGATCTATTCTTCAAGTTGAGTCAATCCCCTTGTGAACACCTGAAAATCATCATTGAGATTCTTAAAATGTAAGCATTAACTTTAATCAAAAAGTTTTCTTAGAGAGGAATTCTCCTTAAAATGTTATAAATCTTTTGAGCTTTCTCGTAGGAGGAATTAAACCTCATAAAAAATAAATCCCACTTCTTTAGGCTAGGTAGAAAAAAAAAAAAGTTTGGGAAATATTTTAAATTTTAAGTCATCTATATTTCTCCTTTGAACGTGTTAATTGTCTTGATCTTTTGAGATTATAGATCATTTCTTCAAAAATTCTTAAAGTCAGAAAATTTCTGCATAGTGATTAACGTTAGAAATTTTCTGCACAGTGATATCCCTCATTTATTTGGGGAAACCTTTCAAATTTATTTTTTGATATTTGATTTAGCTAGATTTAGTGCATGGCAGCCCAAGCTTCTTTGGTTTTTATTTTATTTTATTTTTTGTTTGGTTTTGTTTTCTTGAACTTGAACATCGAGCTAGATGAGGAGTAAGTCTTAAAAAAGGAAAAAAAACTTATAAAATTAAATATAATTTATAAATATGATATAAACCATTGACAGGTTGATTTAGCATATTATCAGAAATACATAAATCATAAGTTTTTATCTTAGTTATTGATATAAAATAGAAGTTTGAAATGTGCTTCTAGTAAACATTCACTCAAAATTTAAATATCTTATGAGTTTAAAGAACCTTAGTTAACTAATCATTGCTTTCATCATCTTCAAAAGAATCATCATATTTATTATTAGTTACATTTGTAAACATTAAATTATTATTTATTCACTACAAATTTTTTCTTGCTATCAATTAATTTGAAATCCAATATAACTTAAAATAAAAAAATTAATTAATTAATAATATAATAAATTATCTTTTGATTTTTTTGAAGAATTGTATCAGATATAATGTAATATAATAATATAATATAATATATATTTCTTCCTAATTTGATCAAGTCGTTGCCCAAAATGCCTCAAGGCTTACATCTGAGATGAAAAACGTGAAAGCCTCACCGCTGAATATAAGGTTTATATCTCAAGACTTTTTTTGGTGTGCCTTAGTTCAAGATGTGTCTCAAGACATAAACCTCGAACATCTTTTTAAACAATAATTTTCTGTAATATAAATTTTTGAGAAATTTTAGATTCTGCTCTTGAGTGTGAGCCAAAGATTTAGGTCCTTATAATATAGACTTTCTAATATAGTTTGGGTTTGTATGATTGGCTTACTCGATGTCGGGTCTTAATGACATAGGCGTCTTTTAGTGAAGTACTTTTTTTTAACTTGATTTTTGTTAGGGGATTTGTTATTTGCATTTTTGAATCCTGTTGCAAGGATTTAACATCTAATATGGTTTGCGCTAGTTCATGGCTGCCCTGAGCATTTTGGAGAATTTGTTTATATGAATTCTTATTCACGGGCCTTTGTAACGCATACATCTATGACAAGTCAGTGCATAGGGTGTGGACCGATGAGGGTATGATAGGTCGTACGTGTGCCAATACATCACATAGGAAAACTTATCATTGGGGTGAATGACCAGATGTAACAATTATATCTTAAAATCAATGAGATTTCCCCATGACCCCAACAATGATCAGTGCCATAGAGTAGATGTGGTGGAAGGGTATTTTTGAGCCAATTTTCTGATTTCATGGAGATAGACCCAGTAGAGCAAGTGCTGATTGAGGATTGTAGTGAGACTTCTAGGGATCAATCAACTCTACTATTAAAAGAGAACCTTAGAGCGTGGATAGATAGATTCGAGCTCTTGGGCATCACCGCACATGCCAACCCTTTTGTGCCTTCCATAGAAGTAGCACCTAATTTGGAATTGAAAGCCCAACCCAAGCACCTGATGTATGTTTTCTTAGGAGAGTTGTCTACATTGTCAGTGATCATTTCAATAGAGTTGAGTGACTCATAAGAGGAAAAAATGATGAGACTTCTGAGGACATTCAATAGAACCTTTGGGTGGACCATAAAGGACATTAAAGGTATTAGCCCTTCTTTATTCATGTATAGGATTTTGATGGAGGAGAACCACAAACCCAAAGCTGACCTGTAAAGGGACTTAACCTTGTAATGAAGGAGGTGGTTAAGAAGGAGATAGTGAAGTGGTTGGATGCAAGCATCATCTATCCCATCTCAGATAGTGTCTGAGTAAGTCGGATCCATTATTTTCCCAAGAAGGTAGGAGCGACTGTGGTAGAAAATGAGAAAAAATGAGATGATTCCCACGAGAAGTGTCACTAGGTGGTGGATTTGCATTGATTTTAGAAAGCTGAACATTGTCACTATGAAAGATCACTTTCCCTTGCCCTTTCTTGACTAGATGTTGGATAGACTAGTAGACCACATTTTCTTCTAATTTTTAGATGGATATTTAAAGTACCATCAGATTCACATAGCCCTTGAGGACCAAGTTCATGAGCCCCTATGGGACCATGACCTTTAAGAGGATGCCTTTTGAACTATATACTATATCACCAGCCTTTCAGGCTGCATGATTTTCCATTTTTATTTAATTGAGAAAGCGATAGAGATTTTTATGGAAGATTTTTTTTGTGTTTGGTCCCTCTTTTGATCGTGCTTGGAGAATCTTGTCAAAGTATTATGGAGGTGTGAGGAGACCCACTTGGTTTTGAACTGAGAAAAATGCAAATTCATGGCTACTAAAGTATTGAGTTGGGATGCAAGATTTTTGCGGCGGGAGGGAGGTAGATCCTATGAAGATTCAAGTATAGAGAAACTTTTGTCACCCACATCTGGAAAAGGAATTATGAGTTTTTTAAGACATGAAAGATTTGACGGACATTAAATTAACACTTTTTCAAGATTTCCAATCCTTTGTGCCACTTGTTAAAGAATGATGTCCCTTTTCACTTTGATGAGTATTGTCTCACAGCCTTTGAGATCCTTAAAATTAACTTAAAGTCTCAACATCTATCATAATTACACCAGATTGAGAGTGTCCTTTTTACCTATTGTGTGTTCTATTGACAGTGTTTAGGCAAAGGAGAGACACGATTTTTTGAGCTATATATTATGCCGGTAAGGTTTTAAATGAGGCTCAAATGAACTACAACACCACTAAAAAGGAGCTATTGGCTATAATATGCCTTCGATAAATTTAGATCCTACATAATCGATGCCAAAATCATCGTTTTCACTATTCATGCTACGATCACATACATTGTAACTAGGAAAGACGACAAACCATACTTGATCTGATGGTTCCTGTTGTTATTAGAATTTGATATTGAGATTGTGGATAGAAATGACACTGATAACCAAGTATTGCATCACTTGTTTAGGCCCGAGCAGGAGAGTTTTGATGAGTTTCTCATCGAAATAAATGAAACTTTTTTGAACGAGCAACTCCTTGTCATCTCTGAAGAGAACATTTCGTGGGATGTCGACAAAGTGAACTTCATTGTTAGTGACATCATACTCTATGTCTGACATACCACTACAAAAGGAAATTCATTTATGACGCCAGATTCTCCTATTGGATGAACCCCACTTGTTTTGGAAGTGTAAAGATCATATTATTAGGAGATGCGTCCTTTTGGAATAGGTCAATGATATAATTAGGATGTGTCATGATTCTGAATTTAAAGACAATCTAGGGGATTTAGAATGAATACTAAGATTTTAAGTACATATTCTATTGATCTACACTGTTTAAGGATGAAAATGAATATATAAAAAAATGTGATAAGTGTCTAAAAGTAACTATTATTTCTAAAAGAGATAAAATACCCTTAAACGTTATGTTGAAAGTGGAGATCTTTGATGTTTTGGGAATAGACTTTATGAAACTGTTTGTATCATCACCAGAAAACTTGTATATCCTAGTAGCATATGACTATGTATCCAAGTGGATTAAAGTAGTCCTTAATTGTGATGCTCGGTGTTCAAAAGTTTTTGAAAACCATTATTTTCAGTAGGGATGCATAGGGTGATTAGTTATGAAAAGATAAAGACATTAGTTGCCAAATTTCAGATTAAATATAAGATTTCAATTACATACCATTCCCAGACTAGTGGCTTAGTTGAGGTGTCAAATGGAGAAACTAAGAAAATTTTAGAGAAGCTAGTTAATCTTAGTAGAAAAGATTGGTCACTAAGATTGCATGATGCATTGTGGGGCTATAGGACTGCCTATAAGACACTTATAAAATGTCCCATAAAGGCTTATTTTTTAAAAAAGCTTGTCATTTACCTATAGAGCTGGAGCATAAAGTGTTTTGGGCAGTGAAATAATACAATTATAATATGAAGGATTCAAAAGTAAGACGATTATTGAAGTTAAAAGAATTAGAGGAAATTAGAGAGAGGAATCTTATGGGAGTGCCAAAATCTGTAAGGTAAAGATGGAGAAAATGACATAATCAGAAGCTTGTTAGGAATGATTTTAAGCATGGACAAGATGTGTTACATTTTAATTTTCAATGGAAATTATTTCTAGTAAAACTGAAATCCATATGGTCTGGCCTATTTACTGTAGTTAAGTTCTACCCATTTGGAGCTGTAGACATTGAAGATAAAAAAATCACCAAAATTTTCAAGGTAAATGATCAGATATTGAAGTTGTATTTAAGTGGGGATATGGTAGGTCATAATGAGGTTTTATTATTAGATCTGACTGAACCAAACACACCCGGGTGTTTTTCCTCATCACATGCTTTGGAGCTCACTCGTGTCCCATACATAGGATGTGCCCTCGAGCCTTTCCCGCGGTCACTTGCTCCGTGAGACCGAGCAGATGGCATACCCACGCTCATTCTAGAGCCCACCCGCGATGCATAAAGTATGCTCTGGAGTCTTCGAACCAGGTGTACTTGTGCGTGTTCCTTGCCCTCTAGCGCACCCGTGTTAGACCCCGGGCACACCGGTGCCAACTTTTTTAAAACCGTAATTTTTGGAAACTGACAATTTACGATCCATATGTTTTTCCTATCTGTACCTCCTGACTAGCTGACGTCGGGCAAGAGAAGGAAGATGAAGAAGAGAAAGAGGAAGAAGAAGAGAAGTTAGGAGAAGAAGATGGAAAATAAGAAGAAGGTGCAATGAGCTTCCATGACGATTGGAGGTAAGGCATTGTGTTTACTCACATTTTTGTATTTTTTTTCCATTTCGTGGTCTTGTGCCTCAGAGTACCCAGAACCAAAGGAAGAAAGAAGCAACTTTTGATAGAAAGAAGTTCATTAACATTAATGCGAAAGATCGCTATAATAACCTCATGATGTCAAAAACGCTAATCTTCGAGTGGGAGTTCTTGGAACCCAGAGTCGGGTGGAGTGGCAAATTCTGCAATTGGGAGCAATTCTGCAACACTGCTTCCCCCGCCATAGTCCCCGTTGTACTCGAGTTCTTCATTAATGCAAAGGAACCCTTAGCCAATATTGTATTCCTGGGTTGCTTTTGACTTGGAGAATTAACTCCCTTCTTCAACTGACCAACATCCCTGACTGCGAGTATTTCAATTACTTGGCTCCTGATTATAAGGAAATTATTAATTTTCTCACCTACTACATTGCCCAGTGTCGTGTGTAGGATGAGAAAGTTATTAATTACTCTAAATATACTACGAGTAAGAAGTCCAAGGCCTGACACTATTTCATACATGCCCGTATGATGCCCACCACCAATCTGACGGAGGTGACGAAGGATCGTGTCGTTTTAAACTATTGCATTCAGACGGGCGAGTTGATTGGTGTAAGGTTGGTCCTGATGATCTACTTAGGCCACATTGTTATTGGCGGGGCCACCATGTGGCTGTGCCACCGGAGCCTGGTCATTACACTGTATGTCAAAGCTTGTGTGGTTGGGGAAAAGTGGGAGGAGCAGTCAGACTCCACTAAGCCGATCACCAAGTTCATTATCTTCTCATACGGGTGGACGACCACACACGAGAGAGGAGAGTTCTTCATGGCCATTGCCGTCCTGACCGAGGCCTTTGACATTGATCACCACAATCTCCGACCATCTCAAGTATATGTTTATAGATGTTGGGATTATGTAGTGGGAGTTAACAGGATCTCCATTAGCGATAACATTTCTATGAGGTGCAACTCCATCAAAAGGATGCGTTCATGCACTAGTACTTTGTTGTTGAGTAGGACCTGTACCAACGGGAGGGGCAAAACACCGATCTTAACCCAATTAGTTTTCCAACACCACGCTCGTTTGAGATTTTCGATGATGCAAGTGAGCCCATGGATGATGATCAAGATAAGGATGACAGGGTGGGCAACTAAGCCCACTCTTCTTTCTATTTTGTTGTGTGGTTTTGTCGTCATTGCTAGGTCATATTTTCTGTGATGTATATACTTTGGTTGTGATGTGGACTGTGTTTGTTGGACATAGACACTGCGATGGTACCCTGCATGTTGAATCACATGCACGATGATTGTTTTTGTAGTTTAGTTATGATTATGGTTATTTCAGCTCTACACTCTCTGGATGCTTGTATATATGGCGGTGTTTTGCGCATTGTTGATCCCTCTCTTGTTACTATTGCATACATGTGCTGTGTTAACAATTTTTATTATTTACTGCCCTTACTCTTGCAATTTTCATGTGGTGAGCTTAGGATTGAAAACAAGTTTGGCGGAGGGACTCCACCTATATGGATGTCCGAAAGTAATTCTATTTCTATGCTCGGACTCTATTTTATAGGAGTCACTTATAATGGAACCCTTATGATTTGAAAATGAGATGTAATGAATTTATAAGAAATGTAAAGTTCCATCCAAGATTTGAGCTTTTGGTTATTTCAATTGTAACCTAATACCCTACTTTATTCACTTTGGCTTCTAATATGGAATTATCGAAATATTTGAAAATGTGTGCTTATAAAAATAAGTAATTAATCAAGGAATTTTAGGCTTTAATCATTAACTCAAATAATACGACTAAAAATTAATTTTGGAATGGTCTATAAGATCTTTTGAACTCATATTAAGAGGTAATTATGGAATATGAACCATGGAAAACTAGATATCCAAAAATCTTAAAATTCATGCTTAACTAGATACAATAATACTCGACGCTAAAAAAAAGGAGAAAATGTGAATATAAGGGGAGGGGAGGATATATGTTTTTTAAAAGAGTTTTTTCTTTTGAGAGATAAAAGAAAATAATTGAAAAAGATGTGTGAAAAGAAGTTTGAGGTTAAGCATGAAAAATAAAATAAATGATGTGCATCTCTTTTTCTTAATTAATGTCTTAAGCACTCTCTTAATAAAATTTTGGGATCATATATGCATGGAAGAAATTGATGTCTAGTAGGTTATTTGATTAATAACTAAGTAGTTTAAGAGCTCATTTGATTAATGAAAAGATTTTAGTCACACTTGATTGAGTGAGTTGAGAAGGGCTTATGCTGAGGAAAAAGGTGAATAAAGGAAATTTGAGGTTATTAGAGATCAACAGAAATTCAAATTAAGGATAGAATTTATAAATTTTTATTGACTATTACATAACTTTATTAAAAAGCAAGAAATTTTTCATGCGAGCACTACAAACTTCATTCTTATGAGTCTAAGTGATGAGATTACTTGATGGTAAGTAATATGTAAGTTTGAGGGATTTGATGTGGATTAAATGTGTGAGATTTTTTCTTATGAAAATTAATGTTTTATTGCATTATTATGTTAACGTTAAACTTGTAAAAGATATTTTGTTGTATTTTGCAGGGTATACATAAGATTAAGCCATTTGAGGAAATAAACGAGGCAAATTGAGGACCCAGAAAGGTGGAGAAAGGCTTTTTGATTTGGTCTAAAATCGACGCACCCACACTCCTTCTAGAAAAGGCAGCATACTCGTACCGCTCCAAAGGTGTGCCCATGCTTGGGCTAGCACACCCCACGCTTAGGGCTGGCGCACCGACACCGCTCATTCACTAGCAGACACACATATGTCAAGCACGGGCGCGGGTGCACCCTGTAGCAGAATTCAATATAAACTTTGATTTCTTGCTTTTTTGAATGCCTTAACTAGAAAAAGGATTGCTGGAAGTAGAGGAGGCACTTAGTCAGAGGTTTTCCTTCTTTTCTTCTAAAGAGCCTTGTGAGTCTCTTAGGTTTCTTCTTGAGGTTTTCCTTTAGAGAAGCTTCTAGGGCATTTTTTTTATTAAAGAGTTTTGGAGAGATTGAGGGTGTGAGTTTTGTGTGATTGTGCGAGACGAGATCAACATAGTGCACTTATTATAGGAGAGGATTGTGGTATGAAAATAAGAGAAGATTACTTAGGTTTGAGTATTATAACTTGTTTTGACATTATTTGTTCTTGATTCAATAAACATGTGTATGTGTTCTTGTCTCATATATTGAAGCTAAATTTATTTCATGCTCCAATGATTAGGGTTAATGATGTATCATTGTTTTCTCTACAAGTTTGTTGGTAAGATGTTTTCTCATGTTTGAATGATTCATGTTAATGTGTTAATCTTTAGGATGTCATTTACTTTTGATATGATCAATTAAAATGTTAAGATCTTTTGTGATATAAGAATTCTAATCGTTGCCTAAAAGAATAAATGAGTCAGCAAATAATTCCTTAGTGGAGTAGATATATTAACATTAAAAGGTTGCAATCTAGATATGAGACTAGATGATTTCTGGGAAACATTGCATGATTAAGACATGCTTAACCATAATAAGGCTTCCAACGCTTGTTATAACCTAGGCATAAATTAAGGAGGGCTTGTCCCTGATTGTAAAAAATAACATGGGTTCTTGTAGGGAGACTTTGAGGATTCTCAAAATCCAGAGTCACAGGAGTATGATATCATCAGTATGTTCAAGCTATGCTTAGGGTTTAGTAAACTAGAGCTTCACTTATTAGAACGCCTACTCGTTTCCTGTAGGATTGATATGCAAACCCTTTTTTGTATATTATTTGATTGATGTATAAACATGTGTTGTTGATCAGCTTGCTTTGCAGTAATTTCAGTCATCAGCATATTGTGCATTTTCATGCACTAGGGGTTTTACTCTGTCCGAGTGAAAATTCATTTTCCTTCATTACGTTTAGGTTTCATGAGTCAATACGTTAGTGACGAGGCTTCAACTACTCTTAGTTTGACCTGTGGTTATAATTGGGGAAATGAGCATTGTCGGGTGGTTTATTCAGTATGTAAATTATCCTATTACAATAAGATCTCTTAGGATTATTCCAAGCATTGTTAGGGGCTAACCTCCATCACTTGACGATGGTTAGTTCATTGAAGGTTAGGTTACGACGCAGGGGGTGGGTGGCGGTTGGGTGGGGTATATGAAATTAAAAGTGCATAAAACATAAAATATGTAAGAGAATTTTTAACGTGGTTCAACTAAACCCCAAAAAACCAGCCAACTCCACGCCCAACCAAACTCATGGGCTATGATCATACTATCAAATCAATAAATCTCCTTCACACCGAGTGTAGGTGGAGAAATCCTTATAAATCACCATCACAAATTAAAAATATAAAATCTTTCATAATCCAATTTTTTTTTAAAAAAAAGATGGCCTTCAAATTTTGCTAAAAATTAATCAAAATACCATAGCAAATAAAAAATTAAAGTAAATTTCCAAATGATTTTATAACCCGTCAATCATCGCACAAACATTTTGGTGTTTGTGAATGAATTTACACATGTTTCTCAAGCTCAAAAGAAGTATGAATCCTCTTTAGAAAATTTTATATTTTTAGATAAATCAATTTTATTTTATAATTGGTAATTTTAATAATTTTATTATTCATGTTTGAATATATTCCAAAAAAAAATTCAGCATATCAAATTTATTAGATCAAGTATAATGGTAAAAATTATAATAGGAAATTAATATAATTTAATTAAGGCTATTTTACACATTAAATTGGAAATAATTTAATAAAGCAATATATATATATATATATATATATATATATATATATATATGTATAATATCATTTGAAGTTTCCTAATGAAAGCAAGGAAAATATATTTAGCATTAATTTGTTTTCGAGAGCCGAATTTGGAAACATGAAAATTATAATAATATAAATAAATAAATAAATATATGCATACATATTCATATAATAAATTATATTTAAGCAATTGAAATATGAAAATCATCGTAATATAAAACTATATGTTATGTTTTAAGATGTTATATTTTGATTGAATTAAATTTAATTCCCCAAAAAAGAAAGAAAACAAGTATGGAATTTCGGACATAGAGTAAATTTTATAAATGAATTGTATCCTATAGTTTTTATGAAATTGAATATGAGAATTTAAAAAAATCAAATTATAAAATAATTATTTTGAAAAATAAAAACAATGTAGTGTATTATAAAAAATAATTTAAATTGTTTAAATGATTTCAAAATAATTTATTATATTTTAATAAATTTGTTTAGTTAAAAGTAAATTATGGTTCTAGTTTGATTTTATGAATAGAATCTATGAAATTATAACTTTGGAATCATTGAGCTAGGCATAATTATCTCGAGCTGGAAGGTTTCTTCAATAAACTGACTGAGCTAATCTTAATTATCTCAAACTCCGAGATTTCTTGTAGAGTTAATCATATGATCGTGAAATTTTTTCATAGGTAAATATTAGGTTTGTCAATCAAAGAGTTTGTTATCATCAAAATTATATAGTCAATACTAGGGGTGTAAATGAGCCGAACACGAGCTGAGCCTATGAGCTCATAGGCTCAGCTCGTGTTCAACTCGTTTATATTTTGAGCTTAAAAAGTGTGTTCATGTTTGACTCGTTTGCTTAAAAAGCCGAACACGAGTCGTTCACGAACAAAATGTCATTTTGACAACCCTAATCATGTAGCCATAAGATATTAATAATTGGGGCAAGTTTTAAAAATTATTGTTTATATTAAAACATCATTTGAATCTAATTTATTAAATTTTATTCCATTTTCTTAATTAATAATTTTAATTGATTATAAATCTTTGTAACATTGCAGTCAATTAAATTTTTTTAAAATACTACTCTTCATAATATATATATATATATATATATATATAATTATAATTGATGAGTAGTATTTTGAGCCAAAACAAGTATATAATATATAATCGTGTTCGGCTCGTTAAATTAACGAATGAGTCGAACACAAACTTCTTAATGAGACGAACACGAGCTGTTTGCGAACGAGCCGATTTGATAGCTCTAGTCAATACCTATTTATTTATATATTAAATTAAACTATTTTTATAATTTAATTAAATTTATTTTTTAAATCAAACTATTTTATGAAAATTATTTATATTTTGAATTTATCACTTTCATTAATTTTAAGTTTTTCATATTAAATTTTTATGTTGAAAGGTGGTGGAGTCGATATGTGGTGTCTTGTCCAATTATTTGCTACGACGATACACAACAACCGTCACGTGTCTTTACAGCACTATCACGTGCGACCGATCGTTCGGTATACCATTGCTCCTGTGATGCGGTTGCCGCAACGCATTCTCGTGGAGGAATTTCGTCGGCGGCCGCTTTATGCTGTTGCAGGTCTCGGCGGCGGAGGTGGATGTTCGAGACCCTCACGACGATCTCTCTCTCCTCGCCTTCTCTTATAAATAAGCATTTCATCTCCAGGAAGCTTTTCTGTGCTCTTTGTTGGTGTCTCTGTTTTACAAACCAGTCTTTTCCGCTCGCTGAAGCTTGCAGCAAGGTATCTATGTCTTATTGTTCAGTACACTCATTCCCTGAACTTCGCTTTCTTAAAATGATTTGATAGTGAGATCGCTTTTGGATTAGTTAGGGTTTCTGTTAATAATTATTTTGAGTGGATGTATCTTTAATTAATTGGGATGTTGTTTTTTTCTGCTGTTTAGGTTTTTTTCTTGCACTTTATTTGGATGACGTGGAATTCCAATGATTCGTATTACCTACTTTTTCTAGTATTGTCTCTGTTGGCATCACTTTTCTTTTGGTTTTCAATAGGAATTTGGTGAACTTGTTTCTGTTTTTGGGCACTGATATTTCATTTACTTTTGAAATCATGATACTTACTGGCATTTCTTGATTGATCCGTTACAGAGGATTGTGGCCGAAGTCTCAGTCTCTTTTGTATGTTGATGATAAGAGAGGTTCAAAATGATCGGATCTTTTCTCACTAGAACTCTCGCGTAAGCCATTCTTGAACATGGATTGGCTCTGAAGTTTAAGAATTTTGTTTATTATCTTGTGGGCCGGAATATGGTTGAATCCTGAATTAGCTGCATTTCTATTGTAGGTTGGTTTTTGGATATGCTTATCCAGCGTATGAGTGCTTCAAAGTTGTGGAATTGAATCGCCCAGAGATTGAGCAGTTACGATTCTGGTGCAAGTATTGGTAAGCTTTGATGCGCCCATGAAAAAAATGCCAGATCTATTAAACGAGCTTAACATTTTTTGTCAGTAGTCACAAATTCGCTTTATTTCATGCAATATGAGCACATTGAAGTTTCTATTTATCTTCTGCTAACTTACCGCACAAAATTCTTTAATCCTTATCAATTAGTTTGGTAATTTGATTTTGTTCTTTTGTTTTTATGAACTATACTAAGAACTATCAGATTTGTGGATGATTGTTTGACTCCTGATCAATTTTCTTAGGATATTAGTTGCTGTTATAACAGTTCTTGAGAGGGTTGGAGACAACTTCATCTCATGGTAGGACATTCTTGAATCCAAGTTATTTCATAGCATTCTCTTTTTCTTGATTGAGTTTAACTCTTAAGTACAATTTTGCACTGTTCTTTGTTGAAGGTTGCCGATGTACAGTGAAGCAAAGGTGGCATTCTTTGTGTACTTATGGTATCCAAAGACCAGGGTAAAATATTCATCTTTCTGATATCTTGTTGTTTATTAACAATATTTAACTCATTCAAGCTGTGGAGTTTAACAGGGAGCAACTTATGTGTATGAAACCTTCTTACAACCTTTTGTTGCGAGTCATGAGAATGAAATTGATCGCAATATTCTAGAGCTGAAAACAAGGGCAGGGGATTTTGCTGTGCTTTATTGGCAAAAGGTTGCAAATTATGGCCAGACTCGGGTATATGAGGTCCTGCGGTATGTAGCTTCTCAAGCACCATCACAACAATCAAGGCCTCGAGCAACTATGGTAATTTGATTGAATAGGATAATTGAAATTCTTTTCTTTATTATGCATCTGTCATATCTATTCCATAATATCATATTTTAATGGACAAATAGAGAGCACCTATAATCTATTAAATCTATGAAAAGGATAAAGTTCCCTTTCAAAATTATGCTTCCTGAATATTTTGTGAATTATTAATTATTTTAGCGGGGGAAGAAATTATTTTTTAATTTAAAGGCTAAAACCATTAAAAAAAGAAGTTGCGCCTACCTAATGCAAATTTTGTTGTTGCGAGATCTAGATATATCAGTTGATGTGATATATATCTAAATCAAACAGGAGAACGATCGACGAAGCGGAAAAATAAAACGAAAAAAATCACACCTGAAAAGAACACACAGATTTATGTGGTGCCTACATCCACAGAGTTGCAGAGGATTTTATTACTTGAGGAATTTACACCAGTAGATCACCTCGACTTACAGGAGAAATCTCTCACTTCGTTGCTCTCTATTCTTCTCTCTTTCTTCTCTCTCTACACTGAGATACACCGAAGACACTCTACACCGAGATACACCGAAGAAGATAAACTTACAAGAGAAATAAACTCAATTTCTCTTCATCCACAAGCCATCAAAAAGAAGCCAAGAGACAACAATCTTCTTCTTTCTTCTTTCTTCTTTCTTTTGCCAAGCACGCACACACTGCTTGCACTTTCCTTCCTCTATCCTGAGGAAAACCGAAGAAGAACACCGTGACTTCTCTTAAAATTGAAAGGAGAGCCGTGCGACACCTTTTATCGCGAGAGAGGAAGCGGGGTTGACGACGTTTCGCGAAATGGAGGCGGGAGCGAGATCGGGAAAAATTGGGTTCCAGCGCTAACAATCTCTCACTTGGTGAGCGATACAGAAGCTACAACGTCTTCCTCGAAGTGATATCCTCCACTGACAATGTCGTTCTTTTTCTTCAAACATGAATTCTCCACCATGAATCCTCTAACTTGAATCCTCCACCTCTGCAACCTCTGCAACTCAAAGCTTTGTCTTCACTCCAGAAGATCAACTGAAACTGCACACAACTTCAGTTTCTCAAGAGTAACACCCTTAATCAACATATCAACAGATCCAAATAGCCTTGCACCTCCAACGTATTTTTTGGATTACTCTTGTCTTTGCTTACAACTTCCACTGCATGGGCAACATCCTGCTTCTTCTAAAAGCCTTTTTTAACAAGTCTAGCCTTGTACCTTTTATTGCCATCAAACTCAGTCTTCACCTGGTACACCCACTTGTTGTGTAATGCCTTCCCTGGTGAAAGTTCTGCCAGCTCTCACTTGCTCGAACTTTCATATTGCAAGATTTCTTTATAGTTATGTGGTTCTCCACCATCTGTCTGTGGAATAAAAGGAATGAGTGCTTCAGACCCACTCCCCTCTCCACTTCCATCATCAACAGAACTATGAACTGTTAGCAATAGTGCATCATGTACTTCTTCAGATACCATATTTGCCCTATCATTCTCCATCTTATTGGGATTCCTGCAGTTTCTCTTTATGTGGCCAACCTTGCCACAATTCCAGCAGATTGTCTGCTGACCAGACTTTGATTTTGATCTTCCTTTATTTGAGTTACTGTAATGCCATCTTTCTCTGAAATCAACATTCAGTGTCAAACTCATACCTGAGATCTCGTGAGAATCTTTTCTGCGAACCTCCTCAGCCAAAATCAAATCACGAATATCATCGCATTTCAGTTCAAATTTATTTGCAGAACTGCTAACTGTCATCGTCATGACTTCCCAACTATTTGACAATGATATCAACAATATCAGCTCACATGTTTCATCATCAAAATCAATTTCAACATATAACAATTGATTTGTGATAATATTGAAATCATTCAGGTGTTGAATAATAGAAACACGTTCCACTATCTTCAAGTTGAATAACTTCTTTATCAAGTACACATTGTTATTCGCCGATGACTTTTCATACATACTTGATAAGGCTCCCATGAGATCTGCAGTCGTTCTCTCCTTGACGACGTTGTGTTCAACGAACCTCGACAGGGTCAATTGAATAACCCCCAGAACTTGTCGATCCAACAAATTCCTTTCATTCTCATCCATCCTTTCAGGTCTTTTCCACAATAACGGAAGATGAAGTTTATTTCCATAAAGATAATTTTCTGTTTGCATTATCTAATAACCAAAATCTGTGCCATCAAATTTCTTGATCCTTGAAACCTTTATTTCATTTGTAACCATTATTCCTCATCAGATCCGGACAAAGCTCTGATACTAGTTGTTGCGAGATCTAGATATACCAGTTGATGTGGTATATATATAAATCAAACAGGAGAACGATCGACGAAGCGAAAAAATAGAACGAGAAAAATCACACTAGAAAAGAACATATAGATTTACGTGGTTCGGCAAATTGACTACGTCCATAGAGTTGCAGATGATTTTACTACTTGAGGAATTTATACCAGTCGATCACCTCGACTTACAAGAGAAATTTCTCACTTTGTTGCTCTCTCTTCTCTCTCTTACTTCTCTCTCTACACCGAGATACACCGAAGAAACTCTACACTGAGATACACTGAAGAAGATAAACTTATAAGAGAAATAAACTCAATTTCTCTTTAGCCATAAGCCACCAAGAAGAAGCCAAGGGAGAACAATCTTCTTCGTTTGTCTTTCTTTTTTCTTCTGCCAAACACACACACACTACTTAGCACTTTCCTTCCTCTATGCGGAGGAAAACCGAAAAAGAAGACCGTGACTTCTCTTAAAACTGAAACGAGAGCCGTGCGATACCTTTTATCGCGACAGAGGAGGCGGGGTTGGCGACGTTTCCCGAAATGGAGACGGGAGCGGTGGTTTTCGCGAAACCGCAGGGTCGCGGTTGCGACCTTTCGCGATCGGGCACGGGAATGGGGGATCGGGAGAGGGATCCGGAAAAATCGGGCTCCAACGCTAACAAATCTTATATCGTTAAAGTTATTATTATTTTTTAATGTAAAGGGAAAGTATTTTCCATTTATAGGTAAAAGGTATGAATAAAAGGGCAAGTCGCAAATGTCTAATTTTTCAAATACAGTTAATTAATCTAAATACAATTTACTATTTTATTTAATCCATTCTCTAATTAATTCATATAAATAGTTAAATTGGAAAGAACTTTTATCTTCTAGTCACTATAATGCATAAACTGTTCTTAATTTAATTTTATATATTCTACTTCTGACATTAAAAAGTATTGACCTTAGGTATTCTATTTCACAAATTATAATTAGACCGATTATAAAATATTCTAATATACTAACTTATTAAATCAAATAATAATAAAATTTATTTTATATTTATGCTATTTTAATTTTCCATACTGTCAATTTTATATAATAATTTATCAATTTAATCCTGAAATATATCATGCATTATCACTATTTGCATTGTAATGAGAAAATAATAGCATTTAATGAATGAGAGAATAAAATGATATTAATGCATAATTTGGTCGTATAGCATCTAATCTCTCGACCGTTGTACTAATAATATTTTTAATCCTCTCATACATTTCATTGGATTGCTTTCTTATAGTTACGAAATTTCTGTGATTCGACTAAAGTGTTAGATCTTGTTCTTCTTATCTCCTAGAATATATCCTTAATAGTTGGTTCCTAAGAAGACATGTTCAGCTGGAAATTGATTTCATGCATAAAGGCTTTTCAATTGTTAGAAGCATGGAAATTTGTTATCTGCATTTTCAAGACTAACCGAATTAAATTAATGAAGGTCAACTTTAGAATCTAAAAGCTTTCGTTTGTGTGGATTTAATACTGATTACATGTAATGCAATTTTAGTAATAGTAGATCTATTGGCGAGGTTGTAACAGTGGGTGATCAAGTCATTAAAAGTTGTGAATGTTTTAGATATCTCTGGTTTATTATTCAAAGTGATGGTGATATAAATTGAGATTTGGTTACTAGAATTCAAGTTGGATGGTTGAAGTGGAAGTATGCATCGGGCCTATTGTGTGATAGAAAAGTATCGCTTAGACTTGAAGAAAAAATTTATAAGATGTTAGTGAGGTTTGCAATGGCTTATGGTGTAGAATATTGTCCTATAAAGGAGAAGCATAAAACTAATTTAAGTGTTGCTAAGATGAGAATGGTTAGATGGATGAATGGCTTTACACTTAGAGACAAAATGTGAAACAAATATATCCGTGAAAGGGTTAGTATAGCTCTAGTGGCAGACAAGATTAAAAAAGCCATCTTAGATGGTTTGGCTACATTAAATGTTGATTATCTAAGAATCCAGTTCGCGAAGTTGATGTTTGAGAATCAACTTATGTTAAGAAAGGTAGAGGTAAATCTAAAAAGACTTGGGCATATTGTATAAAAAATGATCTTAATTTATTAAAATTAAATGAAAATATGACACTCGATAGGATACAATGGAGAAAAAGGATTCTTGTTGTTGTTCAAAATATGACACTCAATAGGACACTTAGTGGGATTAAGGCTTGTTGTTGTTGTTGTTGTTTTCAAGGCTGACCAAAGGAAGGGGCTATACATGAATTTTTGAGGGTTTAGTTATATTATAATTTTCGTACGAGTTACCCCTTTTAATATATTCATGCTATAGGTGTATTTGAAATGTGTTTTTCTACACTAGTATCTTCCGTCCTTATACACATGGAAGCTTGCTTGGTTAAAGATGCTTCTCTGATAAACTATTGAAGCATCTTCTCCAATAAAAGATACCAATTCACTTGATTTAGTTTTTAAATTGCTTAGTGGCTTCAATACATTGGCAGAAAGTGATATAGCCATTCCACTCTGTCTTTTTATTTATGTGCTTTCTGTTTAACTTTCTATTTTTGATTTATTTGTTTTTTTGGCGCATAATTGTGTTTTTATTAGACCTTAAACTGCTAGGCTTTAATAGAGAAATATACATTCTTCACTGCAACTGTTTGTTTAAATCTTTTTTAATGAAGTTGAGTTTGGTTGATTCACCTTTTTTTTCTGAAAAAAAAAAAAATACTTAAAAGCCATATTAAAGTTAGCAGCTTGTCACGGACTAACTTATCTCAAATTACCCGTGCGGTTTTAGCGCTCTTCCTTGACACTAAATCTACGTATCCCTCACAACGCTTGGGCTTGTAAGCACAAAGACTCTAAGAAGAAGAGTAGGGATAATTATTGGAGAAAGAAACACTTCACTAAGAAAGAGTGATTACAATACTTGAATGCTTCGGAACCTTGGATGTATTCAAATGAAGGGGAGGGATTCCTATTTACAGTCCCCTCAAAGTCTAAAGAAATCTTCTAGATTACATTAGAGCAGTCTAGTTTCTAGTTAGTTCGACACTATTCTCTTACATACATAGTCGTAGACCTTTGGAGTTTCTCCTTCTAATATTCTCTAGAATGCGGCTGAGTCTTCTAGAGTTACTCGGATTGCTTTCCTCGATCTGGTATTTTCTAGAATCTTTCATTCCATGGCTGTCTTGCCAATTTCTTTGAAGGCGACGAAGTGTATCACTCTCCCCCACTTAAGTTCGCAATGCCCTCATTGCATCATTCTCCTGATACTACTACATCTTTACTTTGAATTGTCATAGTATGTCTTCATGCTCACAGATAGCTTCGTTATTAGGCAATCCTCTCCACTTGATGAGATACTCCTTATAATCGTCCGATCACTTTGTCTGCCAGTATTTCTTCATCTTCTTTATCAAAGGACGTGATTACAGCAGTAGGCGCTTGCTTGAAAATCCCTCTTAAAGGTGTCTTCCATGTCATCATGATAGGACTTCAACATGCTTACTTAAAAGACTGGATGTATCTTTAATTTTGTTGGAATGTTGAGTTTGTAAGAGACCTTTTTCACTTGCTTCATTGCCTTGAAAGACCCTTCGTATCTTCGAATCAACCCTTTGTGTACCTTTCGAAATGTTTTGAATCATTGGGGTAGAAGTTCTACAAGGACTAAATCTCCTTCTTTAAACTTGATATGCCTCCGCTTTTTTATCTACCCACTTCTTCATTCTCCTTGCAGCTTTGTGTAATGTTGCTCAAGTTGATTCCAAGACTTGGAAAACTTGAAGGCTGTTGAACTTTTTCCTTCATAGTTGGTTGTAAGGTAGAGGGAAGTCATGGGTTGCTGTCCCATGATCATCTCGAAAGGACTATTTTTGGTGGCTTCATTTGTTTGTAAGTTGAAAGTGAATTGTGTCACATCAAACAATTTTGTCCAATTTTGTTGATTTGCACCCACATAGTGATGCGACACAAATATAGCTCTAAGAGGGCATTGATTCTTTTGGTTTGTCCATCAATTTGAGGATGAAATCTTGTAGAAAAGTTTAGATCTGAACACAACATCTTGAATAGTTTGGTTCAAAATCTTCTAGTGAAGCGAGGATCTCGATCGCTTATAATGCTTTGTGGTATTCCCCATAGCTTTACCATATTGCAAAGAAATAGCCTTGCAACTTCTTAGGCATTACAGTCGGTGGGAGCAGCAATGAATATTGCATACTTGCTGAACCTATCCATCACGACCAGGATGCTTCCAAATCAATCTGACTTTGGTAAGCTGGAGATGAAGTCTATAGAGATGCTCTCCCATGGTCTACAAGGGATAAATAGCGGTTCTAACAACCCCCCTGTGGTTGTTGAATGACAACTTCGTGTTGCTGGCAAACAAGTCAAGTGTGAACATATTCTTCGACCCCATCTTTCATCCTTGATCAATAATTATTTATTTTTAAAATTGCTAGGGTTCGCTTCATTCTTGGATGTCCTGTCCCTAATGAGTCATGACATTCTTTGTTTAGTTTCTTTCTTAAGTTGCCCCACTTTGGTACGTAGATGTGTCGGCCTTTAGTATAGATGACATCTTCATCTATTCATAACTTTCTAGTTTTTCCTTTCTTCACCAGAGCAATAATACTTTGTGCTAGTAGATCAGAGTTCTACCCTTCATTGATTTTGCTTATGAGGGAGCTAGAGACTTGTGAAATGCTTATAAGTTCGGCTTTTTTGATTAATACTCCAAGATGCAATCGAATTCTGTCAAGAAATCCTGCAATCTTGCTTGCGTGGGACTTAATTTCTTTTGATTTTGAAAGTAGTTGGTGACAATATTATCTGTCATGATCCTGAATTTAGAGCAGAGTATGTAGTGTCTACATATTTTAAGACAATGTATGATAGTCGTCATCTCCTTTTTCTGGATTGTGTAGCAACTTTTTGTTTCATTAAGTTTCCAGCTTTCATAGGCAGTTGAATGTTCGTCTTGCATGAGTACTCCCCCTTATAGCAAAGTCAGATGCATCAATGTGCACTTCATATGTCTTAGTATGATCAGGAAGGCTAAGTACGGGCTCTTCACTGATTTCCTTCTTGAGACCTTCAAATGCTTCATGACACCTGCTATTCCATTCCCATGACTTATTGTTCTCTAGTAGGTCTGTCAATGAAGCAACTCTTGTAGAATAGCTCTTTATGAATCGTCGATAGTAGTTTATAAGCCCCATGAAGGATTTTAGCTCATGTACCTTAGTAGGATGCTCCCAATCTTGGATAGCCTTGATCTTGCTTTCTTCCATCACAAGCTTTCCATCCTTTATATTATGCCCTAAGAATATCAATTCTTGTTTGGCAAATGAGCATTTTTCTTTTTTGATGTATAGTTTATTTTCTCTTAGTGCTTTGAATACTTCTCGGAGATGTCTCAGGTGGTCTTGGAGTGTGTTGTTATACACCACTATGTCATCCAGGTAAACAATAACAGATTGATCTAAGTATGGTTGGAATAGTTTGTTCATCAAGGTGCAAAATGTCGCAGGAGCATTGGTTTGCCCGAAAGGCATAAACAAAAATTCAAACGACCCATACTTAGTCACATAAGTGGACTTCGGTTCATCCTCTTCTACTATCCTCACTTGATAGTAGCCTGATTAGAGATCCAATTTTGAGAAGTATATTGTGCCGCTCCCCACTTGATCAAAAAAGTCGGCGATGAGAGGAATTATGTATTTGTTCTTCATAGTAATTTTGTTTAAAAGTCCAGTAGTCTACGCACATGCACATGAAACCATCCTTCTTTTTTCTAAAAATAAAAATGGGGCACCATATGGGGCTTTAGATGGTCAGATGAATCCTGCTTCCAACAACTCCTTCAATTGTTTGCATAGTTCTGCAAGCTCTGGAGGTGTCATGTGGTAAGCTCCCATTGTCGGTGGCTTAGTCCCTGGATCCAGCTCGATTGGGTGTTCGATCTCCCTTTTTGGTGGTAGTTCTTTTGGTAATTTCGGTGGTGAATCATCTTTAAACTCTTACTGCCACCACTTCCCTTGAGATGTCTTTTTGGGCCTTCAATTCTTCATCGTAGTCATGAAGAATAGCAAGTAGCTCTCTTCCTCTCATCGGATGCTCTTCTTGAATTGAATTATTGATAGCAGTTTGGCTTCTTGCTTCCTAGTCATTGTTGTCGGTACTAGGCAAACTTTGTTGCCCTCCATGATGCACATGCCATTGAAAAAATGGTATTTGGAACACTCTCACTTGATCCAAGAATTCTTGACCAAGGATTACCTTGAAATCGTCCATATGAATGATGGAGAAATTTAGCGTACCTGACCAATCCCCGCCACAGGTTTTCACCCCTTTGGCCGCTCCATGAATTGGCCTAGTCCTTGAGTTGACTGCTTTGATGGAGTCCCCTCCTCTTGTTATTTACAAACCCACCATTTTTGCTTCTTCAATAGAGATGAAGTTGTGAGAAGCTTTGTATTATCATTTCTTAAGTAGATTTCCCACCTATAATCAAGTCCACAAAGAGAAGTCATTTTGCCGTGTTTTTTGGAGAGGAATGCACCACGTTGAGCAGTTGCATTGTTTTCACTTGTGTTGTCATATTGCTTCCTTCTTCCTCTTGATGGCTTGCAATGAGAGAGTTTATAGTCTTTTTTTGGGGGCAATCCCTTGCCCAATGAGGTCTTTCACAAAGAAAGCAGTTGTGAGGTTTAGTTTTGTTGTTGTTGTTAGACTTCCCCTTGTCTTTTGTCTTGGATGGCGTCGATTCACGACAGGTCTTTTTTTGTGTTGATTCTTGTCTCCCCCATTTTTGACATAAATACTCCTTTTTCCCCTTAGCTTTGTAGGCTCATTTGTATAGTCAACCAAGTTTTCCTCGACGATGATGATGGTTGCGAGATCTTGTGCTCTACGCCTCCTAATCTCAATTTTCGACCACGGTGGAATCCATCCATGAAGTTGGACAGAGCATCCTTGTAAGACATGTCATGAATTTCAAAGACCAGACTAGTAAATTCCTTAATATTTTTTTGAATCGATTTATTTTGCTTGAGCCTTCGCAATCATGATCTAGTATCATTCTCCACGTTCTCAGGGCAGAATTGCCTTTTTAGCTCTATTTTGAAGTTATCAAAGGTGGATATGATGCACATACATTTCTCGATATCTCCACACATTCTTCTTCATCACTACATAACGATGTCTGAGAGATAAAGAGTTGTAAGTTGTATTATTGTCTCTTCATCCGTAATCTCTGTCGCTCCAAAATATTGGCCAAGTCCCATAAGAAATTGTCCACTTCTTTCGCGTTGCGAGCTCCACCAAAACTCTTTGTTTTTGACACTTCAATGCTCTTGGCTTCGAAGGTATGAGGGTTGGTGGATGTCGCTAGTGCCCTCTTGCATAGCAAAATATCTCCACACATCTTTTCTAAGCTAGCACGTACGCCGCTCATCTCGTCTTCATGGGCCCTTCATACCTTCTGGAGCTCTCCCATCAAGTCCTCCCCCATCTTTGTCATTTGGTCCCTTAAGGACTTCTTCAATTGGAGTATCATGCCTCTGATCGTCGAATGGATTGTGATGTCCTCCTCAAGTTTAACCTTTTGGCCATGATCCACTATCTGACCCCTCCATGCCATTCATTGCCTCCTCCACCCGAGCAAGACGCGAATCAAAGCCATGCACTTCTTGGGCCTCCTATGTGTTTTGGATGCAGTTGGATCCCGTTGCTCCTGATGATCTCGCCCTTGTTGAGATGATTCCACAATAGTGGCTTCCGACTCCATTACACGCTCTTTGAAGCTTTTTTTCATACCTTTAAATCAAGGCTCTGATATCAACTGTCACATACTAACTTATTTCAAGTCACCCGTGCAGCTTTAGCGCTCTCCCTTGACACTAATTCAGCCTAACCCTCACAACGCTTGGGCTTGTAAACACAAAACACTTTAGGAAGAGAGTAGTGAGAAGTGTTGGAGAAAGAAACACTTCATTAAGAATGAGTGATTATAACATTTAATGTTTGGGAACCTTGGATGAATTCAAATGAGGGGGAGGGATTCCTATTTATAGTCATCTCCAAGTCCAAGGGAATCTTCTAGATTACATCAGAATAGTCTAGTTTCTAAATAGTTCTACACCATTCTCTTACATACATAGCCCTAGATTTTTGAAGTTTTTTCTTCTTATATTCTCTAGAATGCGATGAAGTCTTATAGAGTTACTTGGATCGTTCTTCTCCGTCTGTTATTTTTAAGAATCTTTCATCCTATGGTTGTTTTGCTAATTTCTTTAAAGGTGGCGGAGTGTGACAAACTGCTTGTTTTAAGTTGTTTAAAATATAATAATATGCTAAAAAAAATAAGCTGAAAATGCCACTAATTCAAGGGATTTTCCCATCAAACCGTGGTTGTTTTCTCGATTTCTATCTTCTTTGAGAAGTGACAATGATACAATATACGAGTCTTTTTCTCAGCCCATCAACCAACGAAGTCAGAAGACATAGCACTAACAGAATAAGTGGTGGAGAATTTGATGCCATGAAGAAAAACAATCAACAAACGTCGGATGCAAACCTGACCAAACTTCTCTCTTCTTAGCCGAGCAAATCTTTTTTTTTTCTTTAATTCTTCATTCAAGTGCAAGGATGGATTTCAGTTCATTGACCTGATAAAGTAGCTGATACTTGCAAAACTCTCTCAATACTTTGTCCTTTGAAAACAGAAACACTCGTGTAGAGCATTCATTTTGTGCATTTTAGTCCACTTTGAACCAGCTTTCTAGTGATGTTTATTTTTTGAAAATTTAGTGTTTTAAGTAAGGTAATATATTTGGACATCTTATATAGATGAGGTTGCGTGCATCAAAAAATTTTCGATTAGCTGAAGAGAAATGCAAAGCATGGATTTAAAATTTTTTTATTTTTATTTTTAACTATCTCTTAGATATTCTGGCTTGGCCGCATGCCACCAAGGGCTGAGAATGAGTTAATTTGAATCTGATCTTGTACATGTCAAGTTTAGTTAAGTCAAATTGTGAATGTTTTGTCATCAGCTTGTACATCAAGTAGAATCAATTCCAATCAAGCTCAAATTGAATCTGCTTGATTATGAGTTGGCTAAATTTTTTTTGTGCTAACTCAAAATCTATAGATTTTCTTTGTTTGAAGCCTAGTGCATGTATATATATGGCAAGAAGTTACTCTGAAACATTAGGAGAATAATTGCAACCATACATTATACAACTAGTTAGTTTTAATCTGTTCCCTTAAGATCAATTCAATCAAATATGTATGACTTGTCATCATCTTGTAGCTAGGAATAAGTAATGTTGATTTAGTTCAGATTGACTTTGCTTGATTAGGAGCTGGCTCACATTTAGCTCGAGCTAACTCAAGTTATGTAGATTTTATACTAGTTATTCTATCATTTAAAACATATGAAACACAGACACGAACACGATACGATACGATACGATACGGGGACACGACATAATTGAAAAAAATAGAGCAGATGTCATGGAAATATTTTTATATTTAATTAATTATTAATAAAAAATATTTTTTTTTATTCTTTATTAAAAATATCACAACACAAATTATGCAAGAATAAAATTTTACTTCATAATTTTAATTTATATTATAAAACCTCATGTTTATGAAAATTAATTTTTAAAACTAGATATACAATTTTTCAAAAGATTTCATCCAACTTGTTTACTAAATTTTTAAAAAATTCTATATTTACAAAGAGAAAATCACCAATGCTCAGCTTAAATGATATTGGATGCACCTTTGATGTTCAATTTTGACAAATGTTAGAGGGAGCTTCAACATGATGAGAGATCAATCAATTTTGACTATGAGGTATAATTAAACTATACATATATTTATAATTTTTTTAATTCTCGTCTCCCATTCTCTCAGAATTGTGCTAAGCTCATGTCCGATGCGGTATTGAGGTGTGTCCGAAACGTGTTCGAGCCTGAAAAAAATTTAGACATATATTTTGTAATGTCGGAGAAGTGTTGGGACGTGTTGGACAAGTGTCGGTGTCTGATATATGTCTGACACGGGTACGACAAAATTTTTAGAAATGTGAGTGCTACATAGTTTAAAAATTTAGTATATGATTCAATATGAAAAAAATATATATTTTTTGACATTTTATTTTAAAACAAGTGGAGAATAAGTACAAGTATACATTATTCTAACTTGTTTCCTAGGACTATGAAAACATTAGCTAGTTTAGACTCTTAACTTGTTTGCAACCTATATAATTTTCCTTAAATAACTAACAAAAATTGCCATTTAATTTTCTTAACCGAAGATAAAATCACGAGAAAATATTATCTTTTTTTTGTTTCAATCATCAAAAAGCGAAAATCAAAACGAAATGATAAAGAAAGATTGCAAAAGAAAACAATGAGACATTACACAAGGTAGTTTAGTAGAGGGATGCCCTTAAAAAGGAATGTAGGATTTGCACGATTGCATTTTACAGATAACAATCACTATAGGTAAAAGAGGGAACATAGAGCACAGAGAGGATATCATTCTTAACAAATTAATTGTACTGAACTGAAGAGCCAAGCGCTCCATGTAAAAACTATAAGAAAAGGAATAAAGATGAGCTAAAATTGTGCTCATAATAAGTGGCTAAGCTCAAGCCTTCTTAAGACTTAATTTGATTGATAGGCATCATGTTCAATATAATAAATATAAGCTTTCTACTGATATAAATACGAGGCATGTGAAATTTAATTTAGAAGATAAAGTAATGACGCTGTGGAAATTTTTTTGAAATTAAATGTAAGAAAGGCATGGTCATGAAAAATATGATCAAGTTGTGTCCAATGCAGATGGTGGATTTTCTATGAGAATGAGTCTGTTTAATAGTTCCAGGTTTGAGCAACACTTTGTCTATTCTAGTTTATGTGCCCAACTTATTTAGTTTATGCTGCAACATTTGGAAATTACATTCTATGCACTTTTTGAGCCAGTCAGGCCACAAAATTTTGACTTTATCTATCAAGTAAAATACCGCAGTCCCATATTATGCAACCATTTTGTTCCTAGGCATGTTGCTGTGTTAAGAAAGGTAGGGGTAGACCTAAAAAGACTTGGGCATGTTGTATAAAAAAATGATCTTAATTTATTATAATTAAATGAAAATATAACACTAAAGGACACAACAGAGAAAAATGATTCATGTAGCTGACCACCCTTAGTGGGATGAAGCTTGTTGTTTTTGGACATGTAGTTAGTTTTATGCTATTTGCAATGACTCCAGTAGCAAATTATTATATTTGCTGCTCTCTTTTCAAGCTATTTTGTGTGTTGCTTTTAGTGCCTCACTTGTGATTTTTATTCAATTTCTCCTTAGCATTTTTGGTTCTCCTATAGTGGCAATAATTTCATGAATTATTCAATGTTGTTTGGATTTATCCTATTGTAGCAACTCTCTTTGTAAGCTATTTTGTGTGTTGCTTTTAGTGCCTCACTTGTGATTCTTATTCAATTTCTCCTTTAGCATCTTTGGTTCTCCTATAGTGGCCCTAATTTGATGAATTATTCAATGTTGTTTGGATTCATCCTATGCATTTTTTATTCTTTATTATTTTCTTGTGATAAACATGTTCTGGAATTTAAAATAAACCAACGGAAGGAAAAACTTAGGATTAGGGCTTATATTACCAACACATGAGGCATGTGAAAATAACTTTTAATTAATAAAACTCTACATTTCTAATTTTAATCTTATACATGCTTGTTGAATGTGAAGTTTATTGG
The DNA here is from genome assembly GCA_003013225.1 of Phalaenopsis aphrodite. Taxonomy (NCBI): domain Eukaryota; kingdom Viridiplantae; phylum Streptophyta; class Magnoliopsida; order Asparagales; family Orchidaceae; genus Phalaenopsis; species Phalaenopsis aphrodite. The sequence continues at coordinate 1,657,088 of NEWO01000033.1, read as the reverse complement.
GGTTTGTTGCAACTTGCAAGTGATTAACAATCTTTTGGAGATATCTCTCTGTACAAGCATATGGCCACCTAAACCCTTTTTCACTTTAGTGATATTTTTTTTCTTTATCTATAATTTTTAAAATATTTAGTCATTGGTGTTGCAAGTGTTATGATTTGGGTCAAGTTTGCTACAATTGCAATGCAATTTTATTTTCCGTCTTAAAATTCAGTTGCTTTTGGATTTTTCATGGTTATAAGTTTATTTTAATTTTTTTGGATTTATTCGATCGCCAAGCTCATTTTTTTTGTTCGATTTATTATTATTATTTTTAGGTTTTTTCAAGTGAAGTTGGATTTTTATGTAGTTAGTGGTCTTTTGTGTGTGGATCCTTGTTTCTTTTCATTGTCTACATTCAAGATATTAGTTTTATTTGGAAGCCTAGGCCTTCAGGAATTCTACATCAACGTAGGATTAAGTTATGTATTTTTGAAAGCTATTATCAAGTAGGAAATGAAGGGTTTTCGAAATAGGGAGGGCTTGTGTCATGGAAGGAAATTGGCTGGGAAGGTTAAGTATTTGGTTGTTTGTGTTGTGGGGTAGCTCTATGAAAAAAGTGAAATTAAATCTATAGACTTACACAAAACCTTTTTTAGGATTTGCTTGCTCTGATTTGAAATAATGTGGAATGCAGCAGCAGTTGCATGATATGATGCAAAGCTGGATGGTCCTTCCTCCTCTTGAGAACCATTAGTTGAAATGATATATATATATATAAGGAATGGCCAGAGACTATTATACGAGCCTCCGGCCACCCCTACTCTGCCTAACAATTTGAGTATCACCTCTTTAAGACCAACCTTGTTTGAGGGGTCTAATACCTTGGATGTCAACCAATAGTCCGGGGTACACGGCTCGCGCGCGCACGCACACAACTATATATCAATACACACACACACACATAAGGAACAACCAAGAGGCTATTTATTATACGAGTCTCCAGCCACCCTTAATGTGTCTCACAATTCTAGTACCACCTCCTTAAGGTCAACTGTGCTAGAGGGGATTCGAACTCCCGACGTGAGGGGTCTTATACCTTGCATGCCAACCCAATAGGCCAGAGTACGCGGCTCGCGCGCGCGCACACAACTATATATCAACACACACACACACATAAGGAACAACCAGAGGCTATTTATTATACGAGTCTCCAGCCACCTTTAATGTGTCTCACAATTCTAGTACTACCTCCTTAAGGTCAACTGTGCTAGAGGGGATTCGAACTCCCGACGTGAGGGGTCTTATACCGTGGATGCCAAACAACAGGCCGGGCACGCAGAAAAAAAAAAAAAAAAAAAAAAAAAAATATATATATATATATATATAGAGAGAGAGAGAGAGAGAGAGAGAGAGAGAGAGAGAGAGAGCATTATAACTTGCATGAGCATGTGCCATGTTACCTCATATCATAAACCGAGAGGTAACCAGCCAAACTTTTCCACCTAATGTTGTGACCAGCTTCGACAATCTTCTTATCCTTTCTTTTGATGTGAAGCCTGAAATATTAAACGAGCCATCCAATTAGGTATAACAACTTTGCTGCTTTTAAACTAGTCATGTTATATCTTATATTTTATATCCATCAATAAGAGATTCATGGTACCCAAAGTCTAGTGGGAATTCATTTTAATTCATAGTTATACATCACTCTATATTTTCTTCCTCTTTTTAGTTGGTTCCCTACTTTCTCTATGATGTGGTTGACTCTCTTAAATTATTGCATCCTGTCAGAGAGAAGGAACCATTAATAACCAAGAGGAAAACTAATTAAAATCAAGATCTCTTATTTCTCTTAATAAAGCTTTGATTGAGCAATACAATTGCAAACTTGCTTAGCTTTGTTCCAATCAATTAGAAGTAGGAGGATCAAGCTTTAAGAAAAAAAGCTTTTCTTTACCTGGTTGAAGATCTATTCAAGCTGTCTTGCTATCAATCTCCCCCTGATTTGAATTCAGCATCTTTCTAATCGCTTTGAAGTACAGCCCCTTATTCCCTAAACCCTATTGGCATAACTAGATTCAAATTAATTTCGTTGGTACTTTGATTAGGTTTATCAATGAACCATTATAATCCCTTGAGCTTTGTTTAAGGGAGGATTACACTATGTTAACTCAGGTTAATGTCACTAATATTTGATTTGAGCGAAGGGACACTAAAACCCTTTAACTCAAGTAGGTTTAGATGGGCTGCATTAGAAGTAATTATATTAAAGAGCATGTGAATAAATCTTCTATTTAAAAAGATGTTAGAAAGTAGAACCATGTAATTTTAACCTGCATAAAAAATGCAAAATATGATGCAGCTCTACCTCTTCACAATTGGTTTCGAATATAATCCCTATATATAATTTATTTAATTACAATAGAATCAATCAACTTTTGTATCAGGGTACTTGAACATTTTTATTTCTCATTTACTTTTGCTTTTAAGTTTTAGAAGGTATACAATTTTATGATGCTTCCATTTAAAAATGTTGATTTTTTCCATTGTTGCACCAGAGGCATCCACTTAACCAAGGCATACAAACACAAACTCCAGAATCATCCACTCTTCCTGTAGCGGCAGCGACGATGGAAGCGGCAGCGGCGATGGAAGCAGCAGCTCAGGTACAGCAGCCTAATCCGCCACCTTCCAGTCCCGTAAAAACGGCTAAGCAAGAACCTATAAAAACTGGAGTTGGCCCTTCAGTAATCCCGACTCCTTCCCATACCCACTCATCATCAATCAATATCCCACAACCTACTGCTTCGGAAGCCACATCAAAACCATCAGTAAGCAGTGAAGTAAACCAGTTCGCTGCTTCCGCTGCTTCGACAGCTTCCACCGCTGCCAATGCTCAGCCCGTGGATGTGCCAATGGAAGAGGCTGTTCGCATGACACGTGGAAGGTTGAGAAGAAGAGCTGCCCCAATTGACCCCACCTCCACTCGCTAGCCTGAAGTATTCATCCTTTTATCGGTATCTTAGTAAATTTCTTCATTTTGGCTGATGATCTTAATTTTAGGGGTGGGGTTTTCTGCAATTGTAGCTCTGTTTTTAGTATTATTCCTGCTGAAGCAGCCATCTGGGCAATATGTTGGTAAGCATTTTGATCTTATCAAACTGTTCTGTTTTCTGGCAGTGTAAATTCCAATTTCAAATTTGATCTCAGTTTTGTTGACGATATATGGTCCTGAAACTTTGATTAGTGTTTTAGATGAAATATTTCATAGCTTGGAATTGGTCTAAGTTAGTTTTGATATATTTAGTGAATGTGGTAATTACATACGCAACACTCGAAGTATTGCTATTTACAGGACCAACTTGGGTGATTGATTTTCTAAACTATTGAACCGATGCATTTATGTGCGCCTCACGAAGAATTTGACAAAAATAAAATATATGGGTTCGGGTTTTATATTGAATTTTAATATTTGAGTGAGAATTTGAAAAAATGATGAAAGATGGTGTGCTAGATCTGTACATAGCAATGTTTTGAGTGCGCTCTATATGTAGTTAACACGCTTAATGATTGCCAATTTTAACTTGCTTTAACGACAGCTTGTATGCCTTTCAGAGAGTGTGTGTAATTGCCACGTTTATTGATTGTCAATTTTAACCTGCTTTAACAACTTTATGCCTTTCAGTATGTGTGTGTGTGAATGGGCTACACAAATGAATATGTAGCTACGATAGATTTTGATTGATAAATTATTTTTTATTGTATGTTTGTGTGTATGTGATAAGAATCTTTTTGTGAATATGTTTCATCAAAGTTCTTTTATAAAGAATTTTTTGTCCTTACTGGCTTAAGTTGTGATTCTGCATGAAGCTAAAAAATGCTACAGAGCATGCATTAAGGGCGACAGTGTTGTTGCAGTGGGATGCCAGCTTTTTCTGTTTGGCAAAATTTCTTTTTGTCTATTTTCTCTAAATTCTGCAGTTGAAAATTATGTTTTCTCATCAGACTTTGCTACTGCTGGAAAGCTACGATCTGACTTCTTCAAAAAAGAAAAAAATTTGAAATAGCCACCGTAGTTTTTTTAAAAACGATTTCTTTCTCAGCAGTTTTACAACAACTTCTTCAAACAACTGCAGCCTCCCCTAAACAGACTCTAAATCACTTTATTAAAATATGTTTATTACCGTCAAAATTGAATACATCAAAGAGGACATATAGGATCAACATACATTATGGTCAAAGTAGTTTGTGACACTAATGCTCTCAATCATGTATCGCATGATATCGATATTTTAGAACCTAGGATAATTTCATCACTATCATTTTCTTATTTTTCTCTATTTCTTGAAAAGTAGTAGGGAAATAAAAGATTGATAAATGCATTTATTAGCCTAGATTTGGTGAACTATGTGACAATTTTAATTTAAATAAGGTTTATGGAACCATTGAATGTTAAACTAGTTCAATCACTAAGAGTTATCAGATGTCATTGAAGTATTAAGTGTGGGTCATGTAATTTGTGAGATCTAAGAAAGGTCGGACTGGGTTAATGTGGAGTGGGTTGAGGTGTATTGATGATACTGATGGGTGGAGTGGTGGTGACTATAGTTATAGTGGGGACTGTAGGGAGGTACATGGGCTTGATGCTTTGTTCTCTCTCCTATTGAAAATGGATGATATTGAACTAAAAAAAGTCTCATCACCACCATATTTCATTTGTAATGATTTTTTAATAATCATCAATTAAAATTAGTGTATATTAAAAAAATGATAATAATGTTTACTTAAAAATAAGGCCAATTAAGAAATTCAAATTAAATGTAATCAATAGCATGAAAAAGCTAAATGTAAATGCAAAATATAAATACCAAATAGTTTCTCATCTAATTTAGCATTAGTGATGTTTAAAATTTGTTCATCTTTTGTATCATCTATGAATTTTAAGCATTGAATTCATGAATCTCTTCATAATCACCCATGGTCACCTATGCTTGTTATTGAATTAATATCACTAATAGATTTTATGAATTCTAGTTGTTCTTTTATTTTAGGCATAGATTTCTTTAATAGCCCAGCAATCTGATTAAAATAGTTCTAGCACTTGCTAAAATATGTTTAAATACAAGTGATTTTGGTTTTTTTTTAAAAAAATTTGGAATTGTTAGATCGTTTATTTATTCGTTGTTGTATGATTCACTTTTCAAATAAATCTCCCTCTCAAGTTATAGAAATGGCCAAAAGAGGAAAGAAATCGAAAAAAAAAAATATATGATGAAAATAGACAAACAAATTTAAAAGGAAATTTGAAAGAATAATGTAAGAAAATTATTGTAAGATAAGTTGAGAGTATACGTCTAAATAGAAGATCAATTCACAAAGAGAATCTCTACGTAAGCCACTCATAACAAGAGAACTAAAAAAAAATACATTTTTGTTCGGGGGTCAAGAGCACTCTTAAAAGAAAGTATTCTTTTGGTTAATTATATCTTTGAGTATATTCAAGAATACTCTCGATAAAAAAGCTCTTGCTTACATTATTATGATAATTGATGAATAGGTCACCAAAAGGATGGTTATTTCGATTGGGAACATCTCGATGCTTTTGAAGCCTCAACCTAGTCATAAGACAGAGGGTGAATCACCATGTCGATTGCGGGTGATAGCTGAAATAATTAAATCATCTCAAATAAGACAATTCTAATATCTTTAATGCCTACACGAGGCTGTAAGGGTAGAGGGTAAATCATCGTATCCCAAACGAGTTGCAGCTTAACGATAAAAAGAGCCTATGAGATGATAATAACAATAACAAAATGATTGATAGGGCTCAAAAGAAGTATATCAATTAAAAAGTAGAGGAATCCTAATCGAGTAGAGATAGACGCGTTAGGACACCAGAAATTTGTCATCCCAAGCTATTAGGATCCAAAGTCTACCTTATTATGACGACGGGGGTAAGCATTTGGTTGGCTCAGATGGATTGGATTTGAAATTGTTCAAACCAATTATAATCGATATTCATAATCCAGAAAATTGAACCAATCTAAATTTAGATAAAACTGAATCGACCGAATTGAAATTTAATTTGGTTTAAACGGGTTGTTTATGAAAAAATTGATACTTAATTATTTATTGACATTTGACTAAGAACAAGCATTACGAATCACATATTTTATTCATATAATATCAATTTGTGATCACAAATCCTTTATTAATTTCAATCAAATATTATATATAATAATTTTTTGATTTTTTTAGTTTATTCCACATGAAATTAAAATATAATAAAAATTTTTAATAAAATTTCATTTTTTCTCTTTGTTCTGTTAAAAGAAAATTTAAACCAAAAAGAAATCTGAAAACTAATTATTGAAGTTTTAAAAATTGAAAACCTAAATTTAATTTTGAAGCCGAACCAACCAAACTTGATCAGTTACATTAGGTTTTTTGGTTTTGACCAAATAATGCAAAGCCCTACATGAAGGTAGTCGACCCAACTTGACGAGAGATCCCTTGCCAGTAATCCTTCAATGGAATCGTCAAAGGGGACTCTTGGTAGCTCTAAAGTTAAGAGAAGGATACTTTATGTTCCATGACCCTCTGTAGGTAGAGTATGTAGATGTGAGACTTAAGCCAATGGTGTGAAAAGGAAAATAGAGGTTCAATTACAAAGCTGAAACAATCCCATGAAGAATTATAACCAATTTGGGTCGAGGAAGCCTCTAACATCCTACTCGTATTAGACAACCCCCTAAGTATAAATCATATGTTTAGCCATGCTGGTTGAAGTAGCATGGGGCTTCTCAGAACATGCATATATGATGCAAATCTCTATCAAGTCCTAATTTGGAGGCACTATCAAGAATAACTTGGGTTATGTTCATGCTTGCAAACCATTTTAAATTCTAAATCTTGATTTATCTTTATCTTTTATTATTAGGATTTATATAAAAAAGAGAATATTTTAGGTCCTTAAAGAGCATAAATTATATTTCGCTTGATTCTTAGACAAACCACAAGCTACAAGAAAGTGAAAAATCTGCAAACAACATAAAATAAACAAACCAAATATATAAATAACAAAAGGTTGGGTATCACTGAGTCGACAACATATCATAGAAAAGAAAAAAAAAAAAGTGGTCAAGCTCCAATATAAATACTTGTTCTAACGCTATACATCAAATAAACTTAGAAGTAAGGTACAATACCCAAGCAACTTTTCCTAGTCCCCATCACATGGTTTTCTGTGCCAAATCCCTCGAAACTTATGTTCGTACCTTATTTCTAGTACAGACTAAGCCTAGGGACTTAAAAAGATACATAAAAAAAAAAAGACTCGACTTGTAAAATAAGAGTTAGCGCTGGTTATATCATGCAACGTGAAGTAGACTATGTCCAATGGGGAAGAGAACTTAACAACATATGTAAAAAAGATGTTAGCATAAACTATCATAGCCTTCCCTTGTTGGACATGACACCCTATAGAAGATCGCCCCTAAATATACTAGTTTGCAAGTCCAAACCAAGTAAACACATGAAGCATCATACAAATTGTCTGGCTGGGGCGCAAATTAAGGAACAATTGTCAGGACATGAGAAACCTAGCTACACTCTAGCCCTAGTCTAGAAAACACCTAAACACAAGGTGGTCTAGTTATAACATCCAAGTATTTGCAATGTGGGTAAAAGCTAGTGCATGACTTTGACGAGGTCGTCGACATTGGCCCAATCCTAAAGATTCAAGAGATCTAATGAGCATCACTTGAAAGTGACATTTTAAAGTTGTGACCTCACATGTGGTCTAAATCCTATAATTTTAAAAATAAGGCGGAGAATACATAGTAGAAAATTTCCGTTATTTTATTTTATTTTAAAATAGGACCATTAAATTTGGGTTAGTATTATATAAAATGATGCACTTTAGAGTTCTTGAATCCTTAGCACAATCATATATGTGTTGATTATAATACAAAAACTTGCATTGTTCGTTGAGATATCCTCACGACAAATGCTCGTTTAAGTATCACAACAAACAATTGGTCACTCTTCTAACAAGGCTGACTTGCCGTTAAAACGGTTGAGTAATGCACTTTCAAGATGCAAAGTGAACTAGCGTGCCACGGTCGCTCGAGCAAAATGTGAGCCAACATATGTGGCACACTAGGCAATTGAACACAATATGAATGTTCTAATAAGGTGTGAACATCCACATTGAACTCCAAGGGGCTGGACACAATGTGACCACCTCATCAAGGTATGAGTGATCAAGTCGCTTACCAATTGATAGTATAGACTACCGCCCCAAAAATTTTGATATTTAAGGAATATTACTATTTTCTTAGGGTCATCGTGTCAAGACACTCCGGTTATGAGGCCTAGGCACTACAATTGGTGATATGGCATTCTAGGAATGACGTTGAAGTGTCATACTCTCGGGTTCTTGATTGTTTCGGCTGAATTAGATAGCCATGCAGTTCTAAATACAATGGCACTAAATTTGGCGTCTAGGTGCTGAGAAGGTGACGCCTAGGCTTGGTGCTTCTCTGTTTTGAACCCCTCCTATCTTCGAACCGGGTTGAGACACTTCACTTGTGGCGCACGGAATATGGACACTTAGACGCTACATGGATGTTGCCTAGGCTTTATGCTTTTAGGAATTTGCATGATCTCTGGTTCAAACATAGCATCGATACGCTGGGAATGTTGTTGAGGCACTCCAGTAAAATTTGTCAAATCTTCCTAAAGTTCTTTTAAGGAGCTTTAGTGCACAAAACACATCAAACTATGCCAAAATATGAAATAAAGGAAGGTATATAATGCATGATTTTATGTATTTTTCTCACTCAGAAGGGATTCAATTGCGATCTTTGTAGCAATTCAATTGAGAGATCAAGAGATATCATATTTGATGATTGTCGATTGGTTTTAATCATGGTTCAACTTTTTTTTTCCATTAACAACTTTTTATCCAATAATTTTGGTTGAACTTTGGAACCACAATACACATACAGTTAGATTTGTAAATGAGTTGAGCTTGAGAGAGCTCAAGCTTTTCTTGTGTTCGACTTATTCTTTCTGTTTGGAATTGGTTCATGTTCGAAATCGTTTAATCAATGTGCTCTTGTTTGACTTGAGTTACATATTTTGTTCATCTTCAACTCTTGTTCGACTCGAAATTTGCTCGTTTAAATTAATTTAAAAAATAGATGTAAACTGTTGGATTCAAACTTGATCCAATTCTACGTAATAAAAGACACAAAATCATATGACCACACGAGCACTAGTGATTTAAACTTAGATATAAATTTATAAAATATATTATTATTTAAATTATATATAGATAAAATGAGTCAAACATGGTCGAACAAACTGTAGCTCATATTCATGCCCAGCTCTCTTTATATTTAGAGCTTAAAAAATTATTTGTGCTCGGCTTGCTTAACGAACAATTTGAAGAAGAAGAAGAATTACGTAACATGAACTGTTCACAACTAAAGCTTCAAATGAAGAGATAATATAAATTATTGCAGTTGGTACACAATAAAAAAAAAAAAAGGGAGTAGGAAGCTGACACTCTTGCTCAAGTCCTTTGTGCTCCATAAACTATAGCACTGCTGTCTGCAATGGTATCAGTATGCAGTAAAGAGAGGGCTAATGAGCTGCTATCTTAATTTCTCATGTATTGATGAATCCAGACTACTTGAAGAAACTTCAATCATTTCATTAATAAGTAAAATGGATTAAAAAGAGTAGTTAAGTTATAAATATCAATGTTTTTGAGGGTCTGTAATGTAATTATCCCATAAATATATGTTGCAAACTACTTCAATATATTAGACTGTTTAGCAGCTCCACATGCTAATGATCAAGTTGACTTGTTTTTAAACAAAGATTATTGATAATTGCAGCAAAGTCTCCTGCTTTTATGGGTGATTAAAACTAATTAAATATTTAAATCAACTTGTTAGGTTGTTTTGCACTTTGATTCCATTATTAGTAATTTTATATTTATATTTAAGGGTTTGATTTATTTTTAACAACTTTCATTTCTTGAACTATAGGAGAAAATATTGCATCAGGACTCAGCACGTAGAGTTAGCTGTGGAGTCCAATGAAATCTCACCACGTGGCGGTGACAGGAAAAAAAATAAAATCTTCCCGGTAACACAAAACAATATTCCTCTTGTATTATTCATGTGTTATTGTGTGTTATTCAAGTGTTAATGATGTGTTATTATAATACCGACAATATTCCTAGAACATAATAACATCTGAAAAACATATAATAACATCTGAATAACACGGAATAACACGGGGGAATATTCTCCTGTGTTACCAGACCGATTTTTTTTTTCTGTCACCTCCACGTGACGTGTTTTCATTGGACTCCGCATATAACTCTATACACGGAGTCCTGATGTAATATTTTTTCGAACTATAGAGGGTATAATCGTGTACGATTTTCATCTATTTGTAAACACACCATCTCATTCACCCTTATTTCCATCCATTGCCAATCCCCTCCTATTTTGCTGTCAATAACTAGATAAATTATTACACGTGGATTACATATCATAATTTCAGGATTTACACATATACCACATAATTCTTATGTATTTACAATTTATATATCTAATACCTAAACTTTAATATTTACTTGAAGAACACAAGTCTTCAAATAACTCTAAAAAAATAATAGAAATATTAACCTTTTTAATGATAAAATAAATATCTTTATTCATATGTTTTGATGTTATGAAGGCACGATTCTTATTTTACATAAATATCAAAACTTATGTGTTAGATTTATCCATATAAGAATTGTGTGGTCTTTTCACATTCAAACCACTGAACTCCTATGTAATTACATGCCATCTTACCTATAAAATGGTGGTTGTTTTTGCCATATGAAAGATTTCGGTGGTATAAATGTAATTAGATATGCACATACATGTAATATAATAATATATAAACAGTGAGCCATCAGCTCTACCTAATGACCTAAAATAACTATATAGCGATGGGAGCATCTAAACAAAAGCAGGAGACAAAGGGAAGCAGTCCACTGCCTGTTTGAGCAGTCCCCATGCTTTGATAATCTATCAATATGGCAGCAGAGTTAGTGAGATTTGCAGCAGATTATATTAATTAATAATATATTTATATAAAGTTATATTATTATAGTTCATGTGTTATTTTCCATAAGTTATTTTTCATAAATATTAGTTGGCCTGCCTCATTGTTATTATTTAATTCAATAATAGTGTAAAATGATCTGAATCTCTGAAACTCAGAATGGGTATTAATGTAATTTTAGTATTAGTTGAGGAGTAGTTCGCAGGACATATATGTTGATATTATATATATATATATATATATATATATATATATATATATATGCATTTCTAACATCCAAGCATTTATATTTATATTTATAGGACTTTGGTGTCATAAACTTATGGATGAAAATATGTATTTTAAAGCTATATATGTAAGTATGGAAATTTAAATGTTAGATAAGTAAACATATTTAGGTTAAGCTATTAATTAAATGGATTAATTACAATAAAGAATGATCATAATCAGTATTAATTATGCTTATAATACTATGTTATTTAGGTTGAACATCAAATTGAGTGCACTGTTTTTGCATGGATGATATTGTTGTTGAGTTAATCATTTAGATTTATAGGTATTAACAAGAAGATGATTAAGTATCCTAAACAAAAGCTTGGAAGTAAGTGTAAATTAATTTGTTTCATGTGATGGAATAAGAATTTGGTAGCTTAACTTTGCTCTTTTGCTGAGTGAAAGTTAAGCAAGTTTCATTAGGCTTCCTTCATGTTTTAGTAGAGAGGTGCTCCTTGGCCTTTGTGCCTTTTCATTTTCTTAGTTTTGGAATCTAACATAAAAATATATTAGAAAAGAAGTGATAATTCCAAAGGATACAACTATGTGATAATAATAATAATAATAATAATAATAATAATAATAATAATGCCTCATATAAGTTTGGGGAGAAAATGTTAGATCATATTATTGATTAAAAATATTACCTAATAAATTAAAAAGTTATCTTTTTAAAGTTTTCATAAAGTGACATGTAACATGGTATTAGTTTTTCAACATGTAAAAGCCCTCATAATTAATTATATCTTAAATAATATATAAAAAAATATTATTGATTTTCTTTTATAGATTGAAAGAAATATAGCACAATCATTGTTAGGGGAAATAGGCTAAGGTGGCAGTTAAATGTTCATGACTGATCGAAAAATAATAAGATAGTTAGCTAGTAGATTTTGTTAGTATGATGACACAAATATTTGTCTTATGTTCTATGTGGTGAGGACAACTCAAAAATGAAGATGACAACTTAAAATTAGCCTCAGAAGAGAGGCTAAGGAAATTGACCTAAGAAATGAGACTAAACCTATATTTTCTTAAGTAACTAGAGGAAAAATGCCTAAATTAAGAGAACGAACCTATGAAGTGGTAAATAGAAGAAATATAAGACCAATGGAGAAAGTGAAAAAAAAAATATTGATTCTCATGCTGTCTACACTCTCTTAGAGTTTAGCTAACAACTCATACACAATAACTCATTATTTAATAGACATTAGATGAGCTTTAATGAAGAACATTGAATGTTAGATAATGATATTAGGTGCACTTGTTCATTTTTCTAACAAAAGAGGAGGTCCATTGAGTTAGAAAATAAGCATTAGAAAATGGTGGTAGGCATTAAATATCTATCATTAGTCAAAACAAGATGACAGTTGATGGAAAATGTCAACGACAAGTGATATAGGTAGTCTAATTTCATCATTTTCTTACAGAAGGAAGGATAAGAATTGAATAACCTTGATATCTTGAGTTGGATGATATTTGCTTACAAATAATGGGCCTCACTTTTTGATAGGTGATAAATAAAAATTAATGATGAGCATAAATGATTTGAGGGCGTTGATAATTTTTACCTTATCATTATTCTTAATTATAGGATGTCAGTTAACAATGAAGGCTGGGGTAGGATGTCGATGACTAACGAACATTGGACCTTACTCCTTGGTAGGCATCTAAGTGATACCCGATGACTAACGAACATTGGACCTTACTCCTTGGTAGGCATCTAAGTTATACCATATGAAATACATACAAAATTAGATAATGTTGGGTGATCAGATTAGGTCATCTTTTTTAACAAAAGGGAATGATTAAGGAAAATGACATCGACTATCAATAGCTAACAAACACCAAAAATTTTATTTATTTATTTTTAAGCTTCGGTGATGGTTGACAAGGAAGAAATGTATGTGGGCACTGGCATTTGTTGATGGTAATGATTCAACTTGACATTTCAACTGACAATGTTAATGGCAGTGAAAATGGGGGTTGAATTGTTTAGCAACTAACATCAGGTGATGCTGACATTTTCTAATTTGAATAATTTTTTCCACATAAAATTCTCCCTCTTATGCTTAAAAATCTGACCCATTTGTGATATTTTGGAGAGATATTCTTAGTTAGTTCTACAAGAAATCAAGACATTTCATTGAATGGTCTTAATTGAGCATCCTTAATCATTTGACATATTTTGGACATCTTAGTGTTCTTAATAAGCCATTTTTGAGTGACGGCTTTGGGCTCACCAAATTCATCTAACTCAGGTGCTCCGTTAAACCGTATGATCGAAAATAAAATTAAATTTGAGGACATTTGAACTTGCAAATGACACCGAAAATTTTTTAATTATACTTTTAAGTGCTTACTTTTGTCTCATTTGATTTTAGATAAATATGTTCTTAGCATTGTTAGATTAGTCTCTTCAAATTGCACCTTCTTAACTATAAATTTACTTGAAATAAAATTAAGGTGCTTTTAACAATTATTAGAAATATTATGTAAAGGAAATGCATACATATAAGAAATGAATTAAAAAATATATAAATGAATTATTGGACGGATATAATTAAATTATGATTCCATTTTGAGTAGCTAATAATTTAACCGTATTTATCTAATAAGTTATTATGTCATGTAATCATTTTTATTGTATTTGTGTGGAATATCCATTCATTATACACAACAAGTACACACCAAAAAATAAGTTACCTTAATATGAAAATTCCAAGTTTTTAGATGAATCATTTTACTATGAAACAAACATAATAAACTATTTTAATTTATATTGACTAAACTGTCAAAATAGTCATGATGCGTGCTAGAAGATTTGTTGCGGTGGACTAACAAACTATTGTATTCTCGTTGCACGAGAATTCAGCACACACTCAGATGAAATAAAACAACCAGTAGAGACACCAAAAAGTTTTACGTGAATAACCCGTAAAGAGAAAAACCACGAGCTCTGACAAGATTGAAGAGATTTATTATAACTAGAGATTAGAAATTCAGTCACCTGTCCCACAGGAGGGAAAGTGTTACACAATCTTCAGAGCTACAAAGTAGGTGTGCGAATGAACTTATTATGAGAAGAGTGCGTCGACCGATAATGATCGGTGGCAGTGGCCTGTGGTGGTCGGCGACAAGCATCGACTACACTTTTGCTCAATTTATATTAAAATTTAGCATTTTTGTTGATTATATATTTTATTTAAAACTCTCCTTACCATTGCTCATTGGGACATATTTCGTTGGACACGTGTTCATGTATTTTCATATATATAAAACAATAAACATTCACTGCAATATTTCTCCAAACAAAGTTTATATAAAAATATAAAATTAATAAAATAATAAAATAAATAAAAATATATATAAAAAAACACAGTTTATATATAATACCTCAGACTTCTATGAAAAAAAAAATAATATTTTGATAACTATTTTAGGCCCCTCTTATACATGCTGATTCATTAATTTGAATTTAAATATTTTTAACTGATTGCTTGTTCTAAAATATGTTTTACAAAGCAATGAATTTTATCAAATTCATTATTTAATTCAATAAAATTAGATAATAACATCTACTTCACATATAATAAAGTTTCTCATTATTATTTTTTAAAAGCATATTTTATAAATGTAATTAATCACATTAGCCTTTTTTTAATATTAAAAAAATTATTAATATATCCCTTTATATTATATATCAAAGGAGAGATATTGAAAATTCACTTTGATATAAGAGATAATGCATAATACTCNATTCACTTTGATATAAGAGATAATGCATAATACTCCTTTTTTTTATCTTAAGAATTGTCATATATTGTAAAGATATTATGTGACAATTTAGGGTATGTTTGGGGCAGTTGCAGTTATTTGAAGAAGCAGCTTTGAAGCTGTTGAAGATGAAGTTGTTCAAAAAACTGCAGTAGCTATTAAAATATTTATTTATTTTTGAAAAAAGTCTGATTGTAGTTTTCTAGCAGCCAACGTAGGTAGTCATGTCTGGTGGGAAAATGCTTCTTTCAGCTACAACAATTTGAGAACAAAGACAAAACACTGTTTTATCAAATACAAAGTACTGTGGTGCAGTACCGCCACCCCAAACGTACCCTTTTAAACTGAAACTTTATGTTTTTTTATAACTTTTTATTGGAAAGCAATCACGGTGTAATTAAACCGATTTTTTAACCAGCGTTGTCATTTTTACGATAGTCTAAACCACCATCTAAACCTATATTAACCGTTGCAAAAACTCATTATTGTTGAAATAACAGTTGAGTCGAGATGAAGAGTAAGCAGTCGATACATGACATCAAAATTACAAGTGAAGTTATGAACACCATCCCTAATCAAACTAGCCTAGAGCTTCATATATGATATTTTTTATAAATGGATTTGCAAAATAAGAAAAGTTGCATTTGACATGTCATTCATAAAGTTGCATTTAGCACTTGCTTGGTAACAAATTCCCTTCCTTTAAATTATTAGTAACAACTAAACAAAATTCCAATGAAAGAGTATTCAATGCTTGATGCACACAATACAAGCTTCAGGAATGAGGGAAGTCAATTAGGGGCTTCCAGTTTAGTTTAGACCTACCTAATTTCATTTAGAGTACATTCTAAGAATGTTGATGATTCCTTTGGAAGGAAATAATAGGAGACCAATTACGTTAGAACACAATGCGTCTGAACTAACTGTAAAGCAAATAATAATATATTCAGTTCAAGTTTGATAAATATTTTATTTGATTTATTTTAGGACTTGCTATAATTTAATTGAACTTATGCTTGCTAAAATTAATGAGTATCTTGAGAGAAGAAATCATACATTGTCTCATATTTGCTATGATTTAAGTAATTGTTGTGACATGTCTGTCATTAATATATAAGTTGCTTGATTCAAAACTTGAAATATCGTTTACATTAAAATATGGGTATACGGGAATTTTTGCTAAATTTCTCTTATTGATTCAAGCTCACCTGTCGAAACGGTTGAATTGAGTCTACTTGTCGAAGTGGTTGAATCGAGCCCACCTACCAAAGTGGTTGAATCAAGCTCATCTGTTGTTTGTCCAAAAAATAATGATAGTAGAAAAAATCAATCGGTTGTATCATTCTGTTGGCCACCCCAGTCGACCGACTAGCCATCTTGTTGGGTAAATCCAACAATGAAAAGATGTCATTAGGTATATGGAAAGGTGTCAGACATACGAAAGATGTAGATAAAATCAGTAAAACCCATGAGTATAATGATTTTAACTCCCACGAGCATAATGAATTGTAACTCTCAGAGATGATGATGTAATTATTCAAATCC
>NEWO01000033.1:1606140-1619006 GCA_003013225.1 Phalaenopsis aphrodite | reverse complement strand
TTAAAGACATATTATAAGGTAAGAGTTAAACATAAAGCAAGAAAGAAAATATATATAAGAGCCTCAAAAGCCATACTTTATTAGTCTATTTTCAGTCTCTCCAACAAGGACTTTCTCCCCAAATAGAATGACAGCTTCCTTCACCGATTGAAATGAAGAACTTGTGTCGACCTCTGCTCTCACCATGAGAGCTCGGCCATGGCGACCCTTCGCACTTTCCATCTCTGCCGCTTGAAACAAAGATAGAGAAAAAAAAATCTACGGATTGATTCTAAGGACCAACACTTGTTGTTGAAATTATATTCATTGATCACTTCTCATGAATAGGAATGATAATGTAAGGAAGATAAGAGGAGCATGGAGTTGGTTTGAGGCTTGAAATTTGCTAGAGATGATATATATGATGAAAAGAGGGAATTCCTTTTCTTTGAGTCCACTTCAATGTTATTCCTTTGAGGGATGGGAAGAGGAAAAGGAGAGGGTTCTGATGGGAACATTGCAACTAATTAAAGCAATGTATGAATAATGATAAGAGAGTAAGGACAGAAAAATGATTTTGCTTCATTGAAAGAATTTGTTTGTTTTCTTTCTTACAATTTTTTTATGCCAATCTGCCTTTTGATTTTTTATGGAAAAACAAATGGCTTAAATTTGATGGTTCTTTTTGAGGTATTAGGATGAATATTTTAATTTTGTATTTGAAGTAATACTTTTTCTTGAAGAAATAATTATAGTTGTTATTTGTGTTTTCTAAAATAAAAATGTCTTATAGTTTGCTGGATATGACTTTAAGCCTATAGAAGTCATAGGTTCTAGTTAAAATGAACTTAAGGTGATCTTGTTCAAATATTTAGTTTCTTATTTTGACTATAGAGGGTGGGAGTATGAGATAATATTTAGGGAATGGGTGGGTCATGTTTATTTCTTTTATTGTTAATCATCTTTGAGTTGGATTGTGGTGTAAAAAACAAGGACTTGTTTGCTTGCATGTAAGTGAGAGAAAATGATATATGTTCATATGTTAGGTATTATATAGGTGAGAAGTGGGAGAAGCGGGTGTTGTAGGTTCGGTAGCTGAAAAATGAATGGTAAATTATTCTGGTAGATGATTAATGCCTTGTATCAGTTGTGTGGATAAGTTTTAAGAATTTATGAATGTCTTACTCCCCATAAGATTTAAGTATCAAAATGAGAAATAAGAATTCTAAAAGAGAAGAAAGAAAGAGAGTAGGAAGCAAAATTTATGTGTGAGTTTGTTGCATGAGTTTGTAGTTATATTTAGCAAGTAATCAAAGTTTGACTATGTGATAAATTTTCAACAATGCCATGTAAGTGCGTAGAAAATTTGTCATAAAAACTTAATTATCCTTTTAAGTACTAAATCTTTTTTAAGTGTCCAATGTAAAAACTATTATTTCGAGTTTGGGTCAACTCTTCAAAAAAGATTAGGATTAATACGTCATCAACAAATTTCAAACCTCCAACATGAATCTCAAGGTATGACAAGGATCTCGAGATAATCTCTTGAGCAAGAAATGTTTAAGCCAAGTTAAAAAGTCGTATGGAAGTCCGATTTTAGCAAACTTACTGTCAAACTAATTGATTTCACGAGACGGACCAAGGGATACCAAACTTGGTCCAATTTGAGTCAAATCAAGCTCACATCAAGTTATTAAACCACAATAAGAAGCTTTCTGAATATATTTAGCAGGTTAAATGGATATCAAATATGGTGAACTCATCTTTGAATCAAGTGTCTCGACAAGACAATTACAACGAGCCCAATATTGCTCAATTTTGACATCGTTAAGGCACTCAAATGTCCATTAAACATCTTTTGATCGTAGAAAGCTCTCAGGATCGTGCAATCAAAGTTATTCATATTTCTTCATTAATTGCAACTGGGACTCTATAAATATAGCTTCACCCCTCTTATTAGAGGGAGGAGAGCTTGGAGCCTGATGAAGAGCTTGAAGCTTTGAGGAGCTGAAGTCCGGCATAACTCTGACCACCATCGACCGCCACTGACTACCGTCGACCACCACTCACCAACCTTGCCGATTATCATTGGCCACCGCCACTTCTTTGCGATGAGATTTTTCGCGCACAGATGATCTAATTTGGAAGATTTTGTAAATCTTTATTGTTTGTGGGATAAGGGGTCTTTGTGATCATCAATTTATAGTGGATTTTTACAACTGAAATATGCCCTGTGATTTTTCCCTTTCTGAATTTTCCACAAAAAAAACTTCTGGTGTCTCTACTGGTTATTTTCCTTCATCTGAGTGTGTGTTGAATTCTCGTGCAATGCTAAGGCAACATTCTATTACTCCACCATCGCGAATTTTCTAGCATGTTTTTGTTTAGTGTCGTTTGTTGAAAATGAAGCACCATTCGACACTGTCTTCAAATCTGAGATGTCAAGCTACTATTTCCTTTCTCATTGATGTACATCATCCAATTGGCAAAAGAACCTTCTTTGCACCTTGAAAATCGATTATCTCTGGAGCATTCTTTGATGTGGAGGGCAACCTTCACTGTAATATTGAAAGGTTGTTCACGTCAATGTTACAGGCACAATTGTAGTAGGGTTATCTTATTGCATCCTATTTAGACATAAAGTCTTTCACATCTTCTTCCAAATTGGGTGGGGGGGGGGCAACCTTCACTGCAATCTCAAAGATTGTTCACGTTAACATTTCAAACATGACTGTGGTAAGGTTATCATCCCACATTTTGTTTAGACAATTAGTCTTTGAAAGTTGCTCCTAGAGTGAAACAATCTTTATCACAAATATTGCTTCCTCGGTGTCCCCTAACTGTAATGGTCTTCATCTTTAAACAAATTAAGAAGTCGATCTCTTCAAGGTTCAATACATGGGTTGATTTACAACTTCATGTTAGAAATGCCACCACTAGGGGCAAATCCAAAAGTAACAACTAACGAATTGTAAAATATTATTCTTAAGTATGACTACAACCATGGTTCCAAGAAAACATACGGGACCCCTGGAAGTCGAGCTTAAGAGGTAAGACTCAATGGGAACTACCATGCCCCTTTAAGTCGAGCTCAAGAGGCAAGACTCGACAGGAAGATACAGTACCTCTAGAAGTCGAGTTCATATGGCAAGACTTGATAGGAAGCTACCATGCCTCTAGAAATTGAGCCCAAGAGGCAATACTCTATGAGAAGCTATGGTGTCCTTTGAAGTTGAGCCTAAGAGGTAAGACTCAATGGGAAGATACCATGCCCCTAGAAGTCTAGTCCAAGAGGCGAGACTCAATATAAAAATACAATACTCCCCGAAGTAGATCCCATGAGGCAAGCCTCGATGGAAAGATGTAACACTCCTGGAAGTCGAGCCCATGACGCAAGACTTGATGGAAAGCTGCCATGCCCCTGGAAAACGAACCTAAGAGGTAAGTATCGATGGGAAGCTAGTAGTGGACAGAGTCCTCACTAGATGGACTCCACAAAAGCAAGTGGTTGGCAGGATGTCCACTCAAAAACCTCAGAAAGTTACAATGCTAAGATGACACAGGTACATCAAAGGCCTCAAAAGACTACAAGCCTTAGAAGGTAGATGTACATCAAAGAATTCAGAAAGCTACAATTCTCAGAAGGCATAACTACATAAACGATCTCAGAAAGCTACAAACCTCAGAAAATATAAGTACATTAAATATCTTAGTAGTTTGCAAGTCTCAGACGGCACGGGTCCTCAAAAGGTTATAAGCCTTAGGAGGAATATGAATATCAAAGATCTCAGAAGGCTACGAGCCTCAAAATGCACCAGCGTATTTCAAGCTCACAGAAGGTATAAGCCTAAGAAGGCACAAGCCTCAGAAGATACACACTCAAGTGGATACAAATCTCAGAAGGCAAGAGTCTAAAAAGGTATGTGATTATTTTCTATAAATTGCACAAGTAACTTTGATTGTCGACTTCCACACATTTGAGAAGCCAATGAACCTCAAAAGGCATAAGCCTCAGAAAAGGTCGACATCAATATGTAGCCCAGAAAATGGGTAACAATACCTCAGAAGTGAGGCAAAAGCATCCTAGAAGGGGCAATTCTGGCTTAAAAGGAAAGACAAAAGCAACCTCAGAAGCAACGTCCAAATTTTTATTGCATCGATCTGAAGAAAAACTTACAGAAAATATATCATCACCGTGTACAACTGTCACATCAGACAATTGAAAAACTACAATGACTAACATATACTTGTATAATGACTATAATATATTAGCTCATCTTCGTGCAGAGTCGAAATCACTTCCTTAATAATCCAGTACTTTTGTTGGTGTTCAGGGGATCTTTAGATATTGCAACCACAAAGGCATGAAAATCTTCTTCAAAAATTGCGGTGAGAAAGCTCTGGTATTTCATTTCCATCAGAATGTGCAGAAGCAACAAGCAAGAAGATCCAGAGTCACCTGCTAGACAGAAAAAGGAAAAAACTTTCTTCATCTCAGCAACACGAAAGAAGATCTTGTTTATCGCCTGCTACACAAGATGGGGATGAGTTTCTCCTTCACAACAACATGAAAGAAGATCTCGTTAATCACCTGCTATTCAAGTTAAAAACGACTTCCCTCTGCTCATTCTTCAAAAAATAAGATCCTATTGATCATCTGCTACGTAGAGCGAGGACGACTTTCTTCTGCGTTGCAACATGAAAGAGGATATCGTTGATCGTTTGTCATGATGGAACATGAACGACTTTCTTTTGCACCACAACACGAAAGAAGATCTTGTTGATCTCGTGCTACGTAGGCTGAAGATGATTTTCTTCTTATGGGAAATCCCGAATCACCTGCTAAGCAGGGTCGAGGACTCCACTTACATGCTCCATTTCTTGTCTATTTATAGGCTCAAAAAAGTATTCAAGCATTAAAGGCTTCACAAATTAAAAAATACAATAAAATTTTCCTGAAATTTTTTTTTATTCGGTCTATGCCTTATTACTTTCCATCTCCCAAATCCATTAACACAAAAAAAGAAGAGAAACAGTTTCAGCCGTTTCAAAAAAAAAAAAAAAAAGGTGGATGGATCCATTCTTTTTTCACTCACATTATTATTGTTCAATACGTGGGTAATGTTATATATATATTCGATGGCTTAATTTTATGATTGTTTAACGAAACTCGTTTGGCCAATCACATGCTGAATATATAGTGTGTGTGTAGAATGTGATGAGAAAAATCAAGTTCGAGGCATTTGGATATTTTTCGATGATGACATTGTTCTTATCTAAAAATAAAAGGGAAACTGATATGTCATCAGTAAATTTCAAATATCCAACACAAATATCGAGAATTGACAAAGATCTTGAGGTAATTTTTTGGGCAATAAATGTTAAACCAAGATAGAGTCATCTGGAAGCCCGATTTCAGCAAACTTACAGTCAAACTTATTGATTCCACGAGACAGACCTAGTGATACCAAACTAGGTCCAATCCGAGTCAAATCAAGTCATTAAATCACTTTTTAAAGCTTTATGAACATATTTGACGGTTCAACGGATTGGACCACCGCCCACGAGCGGGGGAGGAGAGCTAGAAGCCTGAAGAATTGTTTAAAGCATTGAGGAGCTGAAGTCTAACATCACTCCGCCCACCGTCGGCCTTCGCCGACCACCACTCGTCCGCCCTCGCCGGTTATCATCGGTCGTCGTCTTTTCTTTGTAATGAGATCTTTCGCGCATCGACATTGTAATTCGAAAAACTTTGTAACACTTTCCACCTTATGGGACAAGAGTAGATCACGTGGTTTTATCATTTTCTAGGTTTTTCATGTAAAAATTTCTTGTGTGAACACTGTTTATTCTTTCATCTAAGTGTGTGTTGATTCTCGTGTAATGCTAAGACGATAATATGTTACTCTACCATCGCAAATTTTTTAGCATGCATCAAGGATATTCACATAAAAGACAATGGTCCTTCAATAAGCGTGACAAAAATAATTTAATTATTAAGATAAAATTTTAAATTAATAGAGTAATTTGAATATTTAAAACAACTTTGCAATATATCTCGAGACATAATATAAAGATGCATTTTGGCTTTTATCATCTTCATTCCAAGTATATAATTTGAATACCAATACTTAACTTGATAGCGACCCACTCAAACTTAGCCAACAGTTATTTTTAAAGATCATATATTAAACATATCATGAAACTTAGATTAGGAAATTAAATCATTGAATAATGTTGGAACTAAACCTAAGGCCCTTATGCAAATGCAGGCCTTGTTATGCACAAAGATAACAACAAAGCATGTATCATTAGGTATAAAATAAGGCATATCCATCTTAGCCAACACATAACACCTATCTTCCTACTTAAGCTTCAAACCAAATCACATGGTATTCGCCAATATCTTCCTTCAGAATCCCCGACGCCTTCCGCACACCAAGAGAAGCATCGACAATATTATTCATGGCGGCTGATTGTCATGATCATCATCACAATCATTCACGGAATCACACTCATCCACAACTTTAGCCAAAGCCGACATCTCATTAACACTTATCCTTATATTTTTCAAGCATCAATTGTCGTGATCATATCAGCCAGTTGAGATCGCCACCACCTTCTTCTCATCACTATAAAATTTATTACCCCGCTCATTATAACAAAATTATAGAACAAAACCTGGCGTACGTTGGTGCAATTTTGTTCCCTTACCAATTGATGATTTACATGTTTGATGCTGATTAAGAGTTTTTGTTTCATGCAACTCAGAATAAAATAAATAATAAGAAATAGAACACAATTTCATTCTGATTGAGAGTTTTTGTTCATATAAATCATATTAAAGCAAAAAAACAAAAAATAAAACATAACTTAAATTCATTTTTTCTGTGTCGACTGTTGGATCCGCCCGACCCGCGTGATCTGTGTGCCTGGATCAGGTTGACCTGACCTTGAACAGCTCTGGCCTATCTTCAAGTGCACAATCCTACAACATTGCTCAGCCCGACCGGATCCGGCCTCCGACCTGCGACCCGCTTTGACAAGCAACCCACTTTAAACCACTAATTGCTCTAACCCGTTCTCTGATGAGGATCGACCCACAATCAAGTTGACCCGTGATGACACACACCGCATCGACGACTTAGACCCTGTTCCAACCCATGAGGTTTCTCCTCTGCATTTAGTTGTCCGCCACCGCCCACCCGCTGTCACCGTCACCCATCGCACTCCACCAGAAGTCGCCACCGGTCACCAAATTTTCAACTAAATCCTCGAAAAATAAGGGCAAATGATGTGACATCAACTAACTTTATCATTTGACGTGAATCTGGAGGCATTTGACATAGATTTCGATGCATTTTTCGAGCAATAAATATTCTAATTCAAATTAAAAAATCATCCAGAGCTTCAATTTCAACAAACTTACGGTCAAATTGACTGTTTGATGAGAAAACCCACAGGTATTACCCATCGTCATGCTGTCGGACAAATAAAATAGTCGAAAATGTTTTCATCCTTTAGATTACCAACAACAGAAAAAAATATATACGCCCTCTTGACCATCAGAAAGCCGTATGTTCATAATTAACATAAATTTTTTTTTTATATTTATCAATAGCCTTTGATCATCAGAAATGGCCTGAATTCCTGTAGTGAGGATCACGTGTACCAATCGAAACCCAAGAGGAAAAAGGAGTGGGCAGGATTTGAAGGGTCAACAAAAAAGTTTTAGATTTGTTCTCATGAATAACATGGTGACATCCCCATTGGCCATTTTAGCTCTTCATGGTACCATCTCCAACCATTGGCCATTGTAGCTCTTCATGGTACCATCTCCAATGGTGCCTGCAAGAAGCACTATGTATCAAAAGTTTGTTACAAAATATGAGAGGAAATAAACTTCTTAACATCCACAAAGCAGTAGCAATCTTTACATAAAAAATTCAGAAAAAGAACTAAACTTGTGACATTCTTCAAGAAAATCTTTCAGAAAATTTTGACCAACACTAATTTTGTTTTGGTTTTTCTTTCTCTCAAGCCTTTGTGGTCAAAATTTGGAGTCTCTTTTATCAGTTCCTCAACTTCCTGCCATCTTCTCAACTTTCTTTTTAGGAACCACAGTTCGTGATCCGACCAATTCTTGAAGGCAATGTTCTTTTGAAGGGGTCAATAATGATAGAGTAATTAGAATATAATATATTTAATATCTTGTATTAATTTATTAAGAGTTGTTAATTAGTTATTGATTATTTAGAATGAAATTAGTAGTTTTGCATTATAAAAATTGCTTTATTTTTCGAGAATATAGAGGAATTGGATGAAAATGTGGTAAGCTATTCTTCCAATATGTGTTTTCTTCTTCTGTCTCCTTCTCTATTTTTTAGAGTTATCGAGATCCTGGAACTGCCGTCAACCTTTTTCAATCTGTCTTTTCCTTCTCTAATTCTCTCCCACTAAACTTTTTAAGTTTTCGACATACTCAAATTATAAATATCTTGTATTAACTTATTAAGAGTTATTAATTAGTTAATGGATTAATTATCATGGAATTAGTAGTGTTTCATTAAATAGGCTTCATTTGGAGCATATTGAGGAAGGGAATGAAAATGTGATAAGTTATTCTTCAAATCTGTGTTTTCTTCTCCTTTCTCCTTCCCTAATTTTAAGAGTTGTCAGCATTCTCAAATTATCATTTACCCTTTTCGAACTAAATTTCCCTTCCCTGGTCCTCTCATATTTAATTTTCTAGTTCTCATCTTCCTCAATTTGTCATTTATCCCAATTATCAAAACCAACATGGTAGCAAAATGGCAAGAAGACAGATGTAAATTTATTATGAAAAAAAATAAATAAAGATTTTGAAGACACATGATAGCAACTAGTGGGTTTGTTTGAAACCCATGAAGAAAAAATGTATAAAAAATAAGTCATAGCTTTCCTTAGTCAACATATAACTCCTCTTCACTTGCTACCTAGGCTTCAGACCAAACTATATGGTATTCACCCACATCCATGGCAATCCCCAACGCCTTCCAAACAGCCGGAGAAGCATCAACAATATTATTACGGCACGGCGGTTGATTCGCATGACCGCTATCACAACCATTTACCGAGTCGCACTCATCCACAACCCTAGCCCAAACAGACTTCCTATTCGCATTTATCTTTATCTTTTTCGAGCATCGGCTCCCATGATTATACCATCCCGTCGAGAGAGCCACCACCATCTCATCATTGCCATAATATCTACCTTCGCACTCCGAAGCACCGCCACCATCACCGCCCCTTGCGAAACTATTGACAGTCATCTTAGCCAGCGTTTTCTCTGTAACCGGCGGCGAGCAATGATACTGAGCATAAGACTCGCCGCCCCGGCAACAACCGGAGCCGTTCTCCCTGTTGCAGCTTCCACTACTTCCATGGAGATAGCTGCTTGGGCTGCACTGTGCCAGAAGAGTGGAAAAGCGCATGCAGAAGCAAAGGTTAAGACTTGCTGATAATATGAGTAGCAGAAGCAGGGATGGAGCAGCTGAGGAGTTCTTCATTTGATTAGATGGCTTCAGTTTTGATGAGGTCTGATGATTTTAGTTGTGTTTGGGTATTTATAAGATATAGATATTGATTCTTAATTAGTATTTATGTGGGTTTAAGTAAATGTAAACATGATTATTCTGATTATAACCTTTTTAATAAGTCAAAGGAAGTAATATATATATATATAGTAATTTGATGGTTTACATGTTTGATGCTTCTGAAGAGTTTTGACTTTCTATTACATGCAGACCAGAATAATGCAAAGAATAAAACACAGCTCGCAGTTTCGTTTAATTTGTGGTTTAATGGAATGGTGTTATTGAAATGTTAAACTGTAGAAGAAGTTATTGGATGGTTTCTTGACATCGAATGGATGTTTTCAAAAGGAATAATTGTTCATTTCTTTTAAAATCTAGCAATAAATTAATATACGATGAAACAAAATTTACATGTTTTCAATAAGTTATATATTTTTCATGTATTTGCAGAGGGGTATAAAAGAATTGAGTCAAGTTCGAGTTACTTTTAGCTAGAATTTGAGCTTGATTAATTTTATGAGCTTGAGCTTAAGAGTACGTTTGGAGCGGTAATGTGGTGGTGGTACGGCACCCCACCACAGTTTTATCTGTTTGCATTTTGACAGTTTTTTTAAAAAGCTGCCGCTAAAATCTGCATTTTCCCACTGGTTCTAACTAGGTGCGGTGGTAGCTTTCTAGTTGGGGTCTGACTTTCAAAACAAAAATAAAAAATTATATTAGTCACCTCAGCTTTGTAAACATCAGATTATTTTCCAACAGTTTCACAACTGTTTTTTAATAAGACGCAGCTTCAAATTTAGTATATTTTGAGTATATTTTATATTAATTTTTTTTTTAAAAAAAGAGTTGGTTCATGAGCTAATGAGCTGAGTCGGGGCAAGCTTGAGCTTGGCTTAATAGCTCATCGAGCTCAGTTCATAAGCCACTTATCGAGTCAATCTATAACCAGCTCACGAGTGAGCTTTACACTTACACCCCTAATTTGTATATCTAATTCTAAAATTTAATCTTTATATACATCACACGCTAATTCTTAATTTTATACTAGAAATATCACTATTAATAACTTTTTAAGAGAAAATTACATATTTTTATTTGCTTCATCTTATTTATGAAAATAATGCTTAATTTTCTGGTGAAAAATATTTAAAAAAAAAGGGGGGTATCTTCTAAAAAATAAAAATATTCATGCAAAAGTTATGATTGATTAGCTTGCTGCAAGCACAAAAATGTTCTCATCAATAAAATAATTATCATCTAAGGGTCACTGTCATCTCCATCCTTGACAAAGTTGTTGATGGTTATACATTGTTAATATTTTCACTTAATAATTTAATCAAAATATG
Source organism: Phalaenopsis aphrodite (assembly GCA_003013225.1). Classification (NCBI taxonomy): domain Eukaryota; kingdom Viridiplantae; phylum Streptophyta; class Magnoliopsida; order Asparagales; family Orchidaceae; genus Phalaenopsis; species Phalaenopsis aphrodite. The sequence continues at coordinate 1,608,106 of NEWO01000033.1, read as the reverse complement.
TATGTTAGAATATAAATTTAAAGAAATGGCTTTTTTTTTTTAAATAAATAAGATTTATGATAAAATGAACAATGTTTGTTGTGTCATTTAATTACATTAAATACAGACTGATTTCAAGTAAGATTTGAATGCATTTGAAGCTATTGGTCTCCTTCACTAAAGTTGGCAGAGTTCACATGACTAGCTATGTAGAAGTTAAGAGATTTGCCCTAATTGCCATCTTAGACCGACGATCGGATGCAAGTTGCTGCATTGAATGCCTTTGGGTGATTGGCAACGAGTTGAGTGTAGCCTTGGCAATTTGAGGAGAAAATATTGCGGAAGACAAACCACCGGGCAACAGCTCAGCAAGGCCGAGCGCCACCTCCGCATGTACGCCAAGATATCGACCTTGAGGTGGAATACACTTGTGAGAGTACCCTTGACGAGTTAACCCTTACGACTCACGAGTTCAATTTTTCCCGTTAACTAATCGATTAAAAACTTTATATCATCTTATAAATTTATAGAATTAATTAAGATTCATTGTGTTGCTTAAACAAATCAGCATCATCTCTATGTTAGTATTATTTGCAGCAGAATGCTGTTAAAATTTCTCAAGAAATTAAGATGTGGAGGCTATGGGAAGAAAAAAATTCATGCATTAGTGTTTCACCCTGCTCAAGATGCATAATTATTTGTAAATTTTCAAATTTCATTATATCATGCTGTTAAGAAATTAAGAAACAAATGCAACAACTCAGAATTATAATGACCAAACAATATCAAAACAAAGATGAAATAATTTGGTTATTGGCATCAATAGTAACTACAGTTAGATATGTTATGCAACACAGTGTTCAGCTATCAAAAGTATACCCTATTGCTTTTCTCTTAGAATTCCAAACTTTCATAGATCTATCAACATTAATTGTACACTTTATTCCATTAATAATTTCCTTAAATTTTGTAATTTTATTAAGGAATGCATGAAATAATGAAATGGTATATGAAATTCCAATTCCATTGATGATGCTATTAATGGCTTATTGAATGGCTATACATATTATCACTCTTAAACTTGAGATATGCTTTAGATCCCTTGGATCTTTAGGACAGGGCCAGCATGGCGGTCCCATCATAATTTGAAGATTAGTACAAACTTCAAAGCAATAGATATTAAAAACAAAACCTGGCCGATCATAATTTCTCCAACTATTTTATCACTGTATGTTATTTATTCAAGTGTCATTTATTTAATCATCCAGCGTAAAGAATTGATGCATATACTAATCACCATATTCCATATCACAGATTTATATATTCCGGCTACACTTGTAAATTCATAAGAATTGAGTGCTATGTCCCTAATTTTCCCTAATTTTCCCAAAATCTTATTGACATTGACTGCTTATTATTAGATAGACTGATATTAACATTTTTGCATTCATTTAAATTATGCATCTAATGTCAAAATTCTTCCACATAAGCATAACAGGACAAAATTAATAGTAAATCTCTCAAGTATTAAAAAATTTTACCTGATCTTCTCTAGCAGTTTTACCCACTAAAGCACCAGAAAGTGTGCTTGAATCAATCACTTCTGATGACAAAGAGATGCCTAAATGCATAACTAAAGATTCTCAGAATAAAATTTAGGGGCATTTATATAAATACCACACAATTCATCTGTATTTACATGCCCAAGATAAATATTCATATTTACACATATAGCAGCCAAATCTTTAACATCAAATCAAAAATACCATCGTCAGCAGCATTTTCAAAGTGGAAGTAAATACATAAGAATTGGGTGGTATGCATTTAAATTTTCCTAACATTTAATTTCAAATAATCAAAATCAAAATTGCAGTGTGATATGCATTATTTTGCCAGGAAATAATAAGCATTCAAGCTTTGATTGAAAGGTTTACAGCAGTAGTCGTGAAGCAGCAGTGCCTTTCTGCTTAAAAAAGAATTAGTGCCT
>NEWO01000033.1:1589089-1605952 GCA_003013225.1 Phalaenopsis aphrodite | reverse complement strand
ATATATATATATATATATATATATATATATATTGAAAGATCTCAGAAAAGATAATTTGCAGCCTGCAAAGTAGTAAAAAAGACCTTTGGTTTTATATGCATACCATCCAATTCCTATGTATTTACATATCTAACATGTAAGCTTTAGTTTTCACATTTATGCCACCCAAATCTTTCATTTATTATACATGAGCTTCAAAAAGGTTCGCCGTTTGAAAGAGAGCGACGAATTAATTGATCTAGAAAGGTGAAGTTAACAATAAAAAATATGTATAAAGATAAAAAAAATTAGGCTCATACAAGATGGCCAAAAAGATTTGAAAAGCTAAAGATAATATTACAGTAATTTGATTAATAACTCAGTTCAATGGAACTTTAAAGACTATAAATAACATAAATGATAGGAGATAATATTTTAACACAAATAGTTAAAAACAAAAAAGATATTCAAGATTGTGCTAACTATAGATAAAGAACTCAAACTTAGTCATATAGTGAGCTTAATTGATAGAAATGGAACCAAGACAGAAATTATGCAAGTATTAGATAATCAATTTGGTTCCAAGCCAAGATTCATTCCAAAAATAATTTATTTTAAGACAACTACTAAAAAATCATAGAGTAGAAAAAGAATCTTCATGTATTTTTAAGGATTTTGAGAAAGACTAAAAGCATATGTTTTGATGACTAACTTGGTGCCTGCCAAGAGAAAAAAAGGCTATGTGAAAAATTATTCAGACAAACATTTAACAAGCATTCGACATGTGCTAAACATGCCGATCATACGTACAACTTTAAAAAAAATTTAAGATTTTCAATCATTTATCTAACATGAGTCTCCTGAATCATTAAATTTAGAATTCGCAAATAATAACTAAATACTAGATTTTAATGATTCATATCGTACCAAATAGCTTATGTTTTTTTTACATTTATGTTGACCTCATTTTGAGGTCATTACTCTTTTCCTTGATATCCTAGGATTTAGTTCTAGGGGTTCCTATTGACTATTTTAGAAAACTAGTATTGGAATCCATCCCTTTAGAAATTCAAGCCACTTCCTATTTCTCTTGTGATGTCTCGCATTGATGATCTCAAAACCATCGTCGTATGGTCGAGTGGTTAAGGACTATCATGTGAAGACTCAATCAGAAGTTCCCAATAGGATCTTAAGCCCTAGGAAAACTTCTTCAGGATTTTATCATTACACACACACACAAAATACACAAAATTCACTAAGTTGCACAAGATCGGACTAAAGTTGAATCTAAAGTATATGTGAAAATGAGAACTTCTCCGAACGACCTCCGACGCCGAAACGGACCACGCCAACGCGTTCGGAAAGTCAGAATTAATTAAAAAGAACATTCATTTTGTTATGTTGTGACGCACGAATAAAATGTATAAATTAAACTTTTATTTTTGAAATATTCAAAACTTTTATATTTATATTATTACTTATAATATTAAAATTATAATCCTAAACCCTATTTACCCACTTACCCACGCATTTATCTCTTCATTCCACCCATCCCGCAGCTCGATCCCGCGACGCTTGTCTCGCTCCCTCTCGTGCACTAGTTCTCGTGACTCATCCGCGCGGCGATCTCCCCCCTCCTCTCGACTCTTCTCCTTCTTCGCGTGGCCGCTCAACCTTTCGACTCTACAATCGCAGGAGATGGGCTGGCCGACCCTTCTTCTTCTCGAGGCTTTAATTTCTCCTTCTTTATTGTGACAATTCCATCCCTGTTGTTTTATTTGACCACGAAATCGTGGTAGGTGGCGGTTCCCCCCTTCATCTCTGCCTATAAAAAAGCTTCCTAAAGTACTGTTTTGGGTTGTTGAAAATTTTGAGAGGGAAAGGAAGGCTGAGATTGTTTTGTTAGTTGCTGTTTAAGGCTCTCAGGGGAAGGCTCTGCCGAAATTCCTTCTCAGCTAGGTTCTTGTGTGCTGAAATGTTCGTTGGTTGCTGTTTCTCAAAGCTTTTAGGAGGAGAGTTTCTGTAGGAGGTGTTTTATTGAATCTGTCTTACAGTTTTGCTTTGAGTTTGCATTAAGAGGTATTTCTCTTCTTTCCTCTAAACCACACCATTTCAGATGGCATCTAAAAGTATTTCTTTTCTCTTCTAAAGCATGTGAAGATAAAGTTTAGGCCTGTTTTAAGATCTAGTCATGGATACTTGCTAGAATCCGTAAAAAATGAAGTATAATATGGATATTTTTCTCTTTTTCTGCTAAAAATGCATGATAGATAGAATTTTGGAACATTACGGTTGTTGTCATGAGATGATAGTTGCCTATTTGAGATACATGCTAAATGAAATGTTGGTTCAAGACTTGATTCTTAAGTTTTTTATTATTATCACAAATGTTCAAATATATGCTAGAATTCGCTTATGCTTATTCGTTCCCTGTCCCTGTTCAAAGTATATGCTAGATGTAAATTTTGGGTTTTAAAGTTTTGTGGAATCTGATTCTTGGTGGCTTTGTTTTGGCCCATTTGGTGAGCTCGAATTTTTTTAGCTCTTTTAGGTTGGACTTAAAGCTGAAAATGTTTCTTTGATTTCCTCATATGGAAGGGTTTGGTTTTGGCTCTTTTAGGTTGAATTCATGCTGGAAATGCTGATCTGTTTTCCCAATTTGATGAGTGCGGTTTTGGCTTAAATTATATTCTTTTCTTTAGCCTTTATGTTGGGTTTAATTTGGTTTGAGAGAAGTAATCAGTTTGGCTAAAAAATTTATCTGTTTTTGGCTCTCTTTTGCTATGTATAGTTGAGCTAAAATTGTATTCTGATTTGCCACTGTGTTGAACTCGGTTTGCCCCCTGCATTGGACCCGGTTTGCCCCTTTGGTGGGCTCGGTTTGGCTCCTTTTGGGATTTTTTTTTGGCTGGAATTCCTTTCTGTTTTAGCCCCTTTGGTGGGCTCGATTTAGCCCTTCGCTGGGCTCGGTTTGGTCGAAAGCTTTTCATATAACGTTCCTCCTGATATTTTTATCGGTAATCAAGTTTGTCATCCTAAAATTTATGATTTCAATATCTACTTATATATGGGAATGTTTGATAAAAATGGATCAATTTACTATCATATCTTGCTCAATAAAATAGCTTTAATCTAGATAGTTTATGTGAGTTTGTCCATTCACTCTCTTATGTAGATCAAAGGAGTACAATTGTAATATTTGTGATGGCTTTCCCTTTGCTGTGAAGCCGATTTAGTGGTTTTGGTCTGCTGCCTTTACCTGTGAGCATCCTAGTTGGTTTCATTTTATCCTGTTTTGATGTTCTCTGCTACCCCTGGTCGTGAGTCTTACTGTTGTGGTTCCTTGGTTTGTGTCGTGGTTGGTTTGGGGCTTGGTTTTCTCCTCGCTGCCCCTGGTCGTGAGCCTTACTGTTATGGTTCGTGTCGTGGTTGGTTTGGACTTAGCTTTCTCCTTATTTCCCCTGGCTGTGAACTTTCTCTTGTGGCTCTTTTATGTTGAATATGGTTGATTCAGGCTTGGCTTTCTCCTTGTTGCCCCTACCCGTGGGCTTTTGTCATATTTCCTGTCCTAAATCGTGGGCTTATATTGGAGATTGGTTATGCATTTCCTGGTTTCTACCTGTGGGCTTGTTGTGAGGTTCCGTTGTCCTTTTTCTTATCCTTACCCGTGAATTCCTATCTTCTTTCTTGCCTTACCCGTGATACTGTTGAGGATTATTTAGGTTCATTTTGCCCTGGCCGTGAGCACTTGAATATTTTCTAAATTTGTGTTACATTTATACAATTATGAAAAGCTTTTAAAGAGGGGTGGAACTTGATATTGGCAGGATTTTTTTTTGGAAGTTCAGAAGGTTGCTCTCTATAGATTATTCTCCTTTATTTTGTGAAATATGAAAGACTTTTATAGTTTCATTTCGGGAAATCATAAAGTTGATATAAATTAGATTCATGGAAGGATTAGAAAACTCATAAAATTGTCATTTAGAAAAGATTTTGGAGATTCGACGTTAAAATTTGGATAACATATATGCCACATTTTGGTTCAGGCTAGGGTGTGTGAGTACATATAGGTGGTGGAGTCGTGGATACAATTGTCACATTAGTTTTGGGCCCGTTTCGACCTGTTTGAAACAAAATTTGGAAAGGATACCATTCTTTGGTTTGATCCAATTATAAAATTTGAGAAATGATATCCTCCTTGGATTGATTCAAGGATCTTGAGCCTTCTTTTTCATATCTTTTCGTCACAGTTTTTGAGAGTTATTTCACCCTTCATCCTTTCGATCTTTTGAGTGGATCAGTTCCTCCTCTCTCTCATCCCCATTTTTATTCTTTTTTTCATTGCTTCTTGGTTCGGTTTTTAGTGCTTATGTCTAACACATAAGTGCTCATATATAGTCTTTTGCTATAAATGAAACCATCAAACAAGCTTGCAAGTAGATCGATTTTATTTTGGGGCTTGGGGCGATGATGACAAAGGCACGCCAGAGGTAGGGCAAAATGATATTTCATCATACGACATCATGACTCAATCCTCAGACCTGATAAACTATAGGATGATAAAATTATTCACCGACACAAAACTAGCAGAGGACTCGCACCTTCTTAGGTTGTTGGAAGTCCTACGTCCGACGACGTGATCGACTCGTGGACAACTATACTTTTTCAAAACTAATAATAATAGAACATGATAAGAACATATACAATATCTATAAAAGTATTTTCTTTTTATTACAAAATTGATACAACTTCCTTTTTTGTATGTCTGAAATCATGTGCATGCTAAAATATAAATTTTAAATATGTTACAACTCATTTGTCCACTTATTGATTACTGATATCAGGCTAAGGAGTACTCTCCTAAGTTAGGTTTAGTAGAACACCCTTATACTTGAGTGGTGGACTCTATACATCCGGGTGACCGATAGTAGTCTTCGATGTTCCTCGAGTACAAATATATTATATTTGAGCCTAGCCCCGACCCGGGTGCTTGCGGTCCCATCTTTTCTGATTTTTCGTATGTTTTATTGGAATTTTTTTGGCAAAACACTAGTGGTCTTTAACACAGGATTTTCCCGTGTTTTTGGTGGCTTTCTTTGAGCTATTATTTGACATTTTTACTTCGAGATTTCCATCGTGAGTCATCTATCAATTTTCTCGAATTTTCTTTTATCGTGAGTCATTTGCCGCTCTTTCTGTAGTTTTCTAAGTGGTATTTCTTTTGTTAATGCAATTCATGCTAGTTCATTTCTTAAATATTATGTTACTATACTTCTACCTGCTATTGCTACTTTTACACACTATACCTTAGAATAGAAGGCCAGTAGTTGGTTTTATAGGAGGTACCCGGCAGCAGAGCGTTGACTAAACAATTGCATATACCTTTAAAATTAACATCAAATCCGGATGTGCTATGACGAGGAGCTTGGAGCGAATACCGTGGGCAGCACAACCAGGACATTCAGAAGAGCAACGTTAAAACAAATTCATATCATTAAACACTTTCCTTAATTTAAATAAATTCGAGGAAGTTTGCTTAGTGCAACGTGAATCCTCACATATTATCTTTAGGCTTTTGCACAACTCTGTTGTGCAATTATAAGTCCTAACACTTTTAGGATTCTGAGGTTATTGTACGGTACGGTGTAAATCCTCCTATCTTTTTAGACTATTTGCACGATCAGATATCGTGCGAATGTAAGTCCTAAATTCTAAAAACAAATTGCAGGATTAAACATTGAATAATATTATTTCAAAAACAAAACCAAACAATAGGATAGTTGAGAGGCACTGGGTTCTCTCTGGATCTATGATATCCCCTATTCTTCGCTCCTTTGGATTTCTTAAGATAATTGTTCCTGTTTGAGTCATTCCCATTTGATTTTCCCGTGTCCAATCTTGGAAACCTAAACTTTGAAATCTGGAAGGTAAAATCACTGATCTTAATAAAGAGTCTTCTAAAGTGATCCCGGTCATTTAAGATGTAACTAACTATAGGAACTTGCCTCTATATGAAACTTGAAACTCAAATCAAATAAACCCTATCTAATCCTTATATTAGACAGAGGAACTTGTTGGCCTCATATAAAAATATTTCGTAGACCAAATGAATATCACAAATTCTTTAGTTTTTGTGATTGAGTCTACTACAAGTGATATATTTATTCTTCGGGATAAGTGTATTACTTGTGGTATCATGCTTAATCATCTAAACTATGCAAAATGTGAGACTCGTTTGGTCTCATCTATTTTTAAAATTAAAATGTTACTTTCAAAAATCATATTTACATCAAACTATTTTCATATTTTACAAAAATCATCCTTTTCATTCTTTCCTTTGCAAAAAAATAACGGCCGACAATTTAATACCCCAAAAAATTATTGATGACTAAATATTTCTTAATTATTTGTTAGAATTTGATTATTCATTACTTTTTATTGTATTTAATATTTTTCAAAACTTTTTACCCTTNAGTTTCATTTCGGGAAATCATAAAGTTGATATAAATTAGATTCATGGAAGGATTAGAAAACTCATAAAATTGTCATTTGGAAAGAATTTTGGAGATTCGACGTTAAAATTTGAATAACAAAAATGCCACATTTTAGTTCAGGCTGGGGTGTGTGAGTACATATAGGTGGTGGAGTCATGGATACAATTGTCACATTAGTTTTGGGCCCGTTTCGACCTGTTTGAAATTTGGAAAGGATACCCTTCTTTGGTTGATCCAATTATAAAATTTGAGAAATGATATCCTCCTTGGATTGATTCAAGGATCTTGAGCCCTCTTTTTCAGATCTTTTCGTCACAATTTTTTAGAGTTATTTCACCCTTCATCCTTTCAATCTTTTGAGTGAATCAGTTCCTCCTCTCTCTCATCCTCATTTTTATTTTTTTTTTCCTTGCTTCTTAGTTCGATTTTCAGTGCTTATGTCTAACACATAAGTGCTCATATATAGCCTTTTGCTATATATGAAACCATCAAACAAACTCGCGAGTAGATCGATTTTATTTTGGGGCTTGGGGCGATGATGACAAAGACACGCCAGAGGTAGGGCAAAATGATATTCCATCATACGACATCAGGACTCAATCCTCAGACCTGATAAACTATAGGATGATAGTATCATTCACCGACACAAAACTAGCAGAGGACTCGCACCTTCTTAGGTTGTTGGAAGTCCTACGTCCGACGACGTGATCGGCTCGTGGACAACTATACTTTTTCAAAACTAATAAGAATAAAACATGATAAGAACATATACAATATCTATAAAAGTATTTTCTTTTTATTACAAAATTGATACAACTTCTTTTTTGTATGCCTGAAATTCATGTGCATGCTAAAATATAAAATTTAAATATGTTACAACTCGGTTGTCCACTTATTGATTACTGATATCGGGCTAAGGAGTACTCTCCAAAGTTAAGTTTAATAGAACACCCTTATAGTTGAGTGGTGGACTCTATACATCTGGGTGACCGATAGTAGTCTTCGAGGTTCCTCGAGTACAAATATATTATATTTGAGCCTAGCCCCGATCCGGGTGCTTGCGGTCCCATCTTTTCTGATTTTTTTGTATGTTTTATTGAAATTTTTTTGGCAAAACACTAGTGGTCTTTAACACGGGATTTTCCCGTGTTTTTGGTGGCTTTCTTTGAGCTATTATTTGTCGTTTTTACTTCAAGATTTCCATCGTGAGTCATCTGTCAATTTTCTCGAATTTTCTTTTATCGTGAGTCATTTGCCGCTCTTTCTGGAGTTTTCTAAGTAATATTTCTTTTGTTAATGCAATTCATGCTAGTTCATTTCTTAAATATTATGTTACTATACTTCTACTTGCTATTGCTACTTTTACACACTATACCTTAGAACAGAAGGCCAGTAGTTGGTTTTATAGGAGGTACCCAGCAGCAGAGCGTTGACTAAACAATTGAATATACCTTTAAAATTAACATCAAATCCAGATGTGCTACGACGAGGAGCTTGGAGCGAATACCGTGGGCAGCACAACCAGGACATTCAGAAGAGCAACGTCAAAACAAATTCATATCATTAAGCACTTTCCTTAATTTAAATAACAACCCATAAGACTTCGAGATAGTTTGCTTAGCGCAACGTGAATCCTCACATATTATCTTTAGGAATTTGCACAACTCTGTTGTGCAATTATAAGTCCTAACACCTTTAGGATTCTGATGTTATTGTACGGTACGGTATAAATCATCCTATCTTTTTAGACTATTTGCACGATCAGATATCGTGTGAATGTAAGTCCTAAATTCTAAAAATAAATTGCAGGATGAAACATTGAATAATATTATTTCAAAGACATAAAACCAAACAATATGATGGTTGAGAGGCACTGGGGTTCTCTCTGAATCTGTGATATCCCCTATTCTTCGCTCCTTTGGATTCCTTAAGATAATTGTTCATGTTTGAGCCACTCCCATTTGATTTTCCAGCGTCCAATCTTAGAAACCTAAACTTTGAAATCTGGAAGGTAAAACCACTGATCTTAATAGAGTCTTCTAAAGTGACCCCGGTCATTTAAGATGTAACTAACTATAAGAACTTGCCTCTATATGAAACTTGAAACTCATATCAAATAAACTCCATCTAATCCTTATATTAGGTCGGGGAACTTGTTGGCCTCATATAAAAATATTTCGTGGACCAAATGGATATCACAAATTCTTTAGTTTAGGTGATTGAGTCTACTACAAGTGATATGTTTATTCTTCGGGATAAGTGTATTACTTGTGGTATCATGCTTAATCATCCAAACTATGCAAAATGTGAGACTAGTTTGGTCTCATCTATTTTTAAAATTAAAAATGTTACTTTCAAAAATCATATTTACATCAAAACTATTTTCATATTTTACAAAAATCATCCTTTTCATTCTTTCCTTTGCAAAAAAATAACGGCCGACAATTTAATACCCCAAAATATTATTGATGACTAAATATTTCTTAATTATTTGTTAGAATTTGATTATTCATTACTTTTTATTGTATTTAATATTTTTCAAAACTTTTTACCCTTAATTTAACCACCATCATTGCTTATGAATTAAATGATACCCATTTATTTATTTTCTAATCCTTAAATATCACTATTATTTCATTCTTATAATGTTAGAATTTTTTTACTTACTTCAGGTTTGTTTAATTTATATGATTATTATATACTATTTTAAAATTTAATGGTTGTTTTCACAATTAGCACGTGTCATTTAATAAAACACAATGATAACTTATTAACGAACGACAAGGCAATCTAACAATGCACATACAAAGGATGTTAAAGAATAAAATACAATTTTATAGTTTCAACCCAACTCTAAATGAGCATCAATTAAGTAGTGCCAACCACAATGTCAAATATATTAGATTTGTACTCAGAAGGTAATATGGACTGTTGATGAATTTTCCTTTAATTAATAGACTCTGTTACTGGACTAGAAATCACTAAGATCGCTGTTAAAGTCATCAAAACAATGCTTCCCAATTTCTACTAATCATAAATTTGCTATAAATGATTACATCCAAACATCAATCAATCACAACACAGGAGATCTTTAAAATTGTAAGATATGTATACAATAATTATGACTAATAGTGTCTATGGCTAAGTGATTAAAATAAAGTGTAAGCCATAATAAGATCTACCATGTCATATAGTCCATAGTTGAATAATAAAATATTATGCATGGTAAAAACGTGACTCTTTAAGATGGATATGCGGGGACACTCAGAATGATAAATTAATGAGTGAATTTATTAACGAGAAGACAATAATATAATATACTAACAATAATAGCGTGGAAATAGACTTATCATGTAAAACAAAGGACATAAAATACATCCATTAGATAGCTAAATAAAATTTAGAAATAAACTAGAATAAAAACTAAAGCAACTAAACGATAAACCCTCAAAGAGAGAAGACCAAATCCATTATAATGACGATGACGTGCCTCTTCCCCGATGGGAAAAAAATTCTACAAACCAGCACATACAAGCTGAGCAATTACAGAGTTTAAATCTTGTCTATCTACTAATTAAAAGCTTGAGATAAAAATATAAAAAAGACCAGCTTCATTGAAGTGGGTCAAATTGAACTATTAAAAAAAAAAGTAGACCTAAAAAAATATTGATATAATTTATTAAAAAATTTGTGCAGTATAGATTTCATACCTCCCACAACACTCAAGTAGAAAATCAAATGTAGAAAATAGACTTATAAAGATGACCCATGCAATGCTTAATAGCTACAATAGACAATCTCCATCCACAAGAAAATCCCTAAAGCTCCAATATAAGCAAAAGTGTTATTTTCAACCTATGTAGTCTTTTTTCAACAAGCTCCCACTTTTGCTTTCATTCAGATAACTAATCATATCTATTTTCATAATTAAATACAAAGTATAGGCACTGTAAATCAGTCAATCTGGATATTAACTTAACATGATGCAGTTGAATACCACTAATACATCCCTAGTCCCATAGCTTAACTTTTTTTTTAAAATATTGAAAAATATTCTAACCTTACCAAAATCTAAGGGGCACTTGAGTAGACATGATTAATTTTTTTGCAAAAGCAAAACACGTAAACTACATGTTGATGCAAGAAAGTGAGTAAATTTGACCAACATGATTACTCTAGAAGAAAAAATAGTGTTTTAAATGAGCATAGCTTAAGAGAGCATGTGCTAGTTCGCGTTTAATTCATTTGAGTCTTTTTTAGTTTAAAATAGGCATGTGTTCAAAATGGACCATGAATAGCATGTTTGTGTTCAACTTAATTCGAATTCGTTTGTTCGTTTCAGCTCGTGTTTAGCTTAAATTTAACTTTAATTATTTAAAAATAATATAATTTAGTATTTTTTAAATAGAGCGTATTTTTCAAGTAGAGCATAAAATTTTAATATTTAAATATTACAATAAATTTTAATTATTTAAATATTTAATTAATTCGAGCCGAAAACGATGGAACAAAAGTTTATTCATGTTTGGTTAGTTTATAAATTGAGCTAAAAAAATTGTTTGTGCTCATTTCTCTTGTATAACGAAAGAATTGAGCACGAGCTAATTAATGAGTCAAATGCATCCTACTTAGAAAGTCGAACGCTAACCATTCACAAATTATGAACTTTTTGATAGCTTTGGGATAGAGATCTTAGAGAATGAGAAAAGCAATCGGAGAGTAAAGAAAACAAAGGATAAATGAAAAAATAAACTCCTAAAGGAAAATATGGATTTTATTTGCATTAAACAAATTGGAGTTTACATTTGAAGTTGTATGGCCCTAGATTTCTCTCCTCACTCTCCATTATGGCAATTGTGTTTTACAAGAGGGAAAAGGATCTATAATTAGGGTTCACACCGATGCAAAGGCCTAGAGGCTTCCATGTAATAAAGTTCACCATGTTGGTATTATATTACAACAATCAAGAGAGCAAAAGGATAAAGCAGGTACATATTGACTACATGAAAAATAGTAGGTAGACACCAAGTCGCCTTCTATAGTTGTTGGAAGTGAACGTGTTAGATTTATTGACAATTTGATAGAACAAGCACATCTCAGCTGCTGAAAAGATGGCAATTAAAGGCAAATTCATTCTCTACAGATGTTGTTAAGAAGCATTAATGTCATTGATCATTAAACAATGCACTATTTGCTAACATGGAGAACCAAAGTGGTCAAACCAGTCTAGTCTACATACATAATAGATCAACGACACATCTGCTTAATCTAGTGACATAAACGAGCCCCAAAAAAATGGTTAGTTCAATGACCAACACTACAAATTATTCAAAGCTATTAGGATTGAAAGAATAGACAAGATATTTTTATCAACATACAGAAATCTTGAAGAATTTCCATCATCGTCATCAACTTCATCACAACTATTCTTTTTTTATGCAAATATTTCAGTTAATTTTTTAGCTAACAATATTTTATACATCATTTTTTCTACAACCTAATCTTCAATAAGAGCTACTCCAAACCACCCCTTTCTTAAAATTAATTGTTAATGACAATAATATTTAAGAGCAACTAGATAATATAATAGAGTAAGAGTGTAATCGAGTTGAGTCGAGCTCAAGTCGCAGCAAACTTGAGCTCGACTTGATTGTCAAAATAGCAACTTAGGCCGAGCACATAGAATGAACTCGAGCTCGACTCATCCACTTATTTCCAGGCTCAAGAGCTTGACTCATCCACTTATGACTAGCTCAAAAGCTTGACAATAGACACTGGAGAAGTCAATAAAGATGAGAAATAAGAAGTCTCGGCAGCGCTTGCTAAATTGGTATCGAGACTTGTGGACCTATGGTCGTCCATGGGAGGGAAAGAAGAGGATAACTTGTTCTTAGTATTGTGAAAAGTGCATGCTAATTATTGCATTTAATGCAGTTGGCTTTACAACTTTTACATTGCCGCTTTTTTTATTTCTATGATAGTTTTTTTTTTTTAAGAAAGTAAAATGTACTATTATAAATATTTATTTTAATCGGGCCAGTTCGTGACCGACAAACCGAATCATAGTAAGCTCAAATTCGAGCTTATTTAATTCACAAGCTTGAGTTTGAGCTCAAGCTTGAACTCGTAGCTTGATAAGCTTGACTCACATGCTCGTTAGCAAGTCAAGTTCAAGCCCAGCTCGGCTCATTTACACCCCTAGAATATAGCTACTTAGTGTGCATGTGCACGCACATGCATACATACACCAACATGCAAGCACGTGCATGTGTGTGCATGCACACACACACCCATAGATCGATATATCCTATTTTTGCATGCACACACCCATAGATAGATATATCATATTTTACATTTTAAACATAACTATTAAAATTAATTATTCTAATAAATACAAACTAAGCATTAAATTAGCATCTCAAAAGTAAAATAACCATTTATTAACAATTTTGATAAATATTTTAGCCATTTTATTTTATTTTTTTAATCGAATTTAATTAACCCTTATAAAAATCTAAGCATTTATTTTCCTGCTTAAGATTTAATGACTTTAAATCAATCTTTAATTATGCATGCATTCCAATATTTTAAAAATTCTATATTTTATTGTTGCAATTAAATTTTATTATTTTCTTATTAGACTTTATACCCTAATCAATTTAAAAGTTAATCTCCGAATCAAAAATTAATTGCAAGCTATTCAAGTTATTTTACATAAGTCATATGCATTAATTATCCTACTCAAAATCTAATGATGCCTACTTAAGCAAATTAAACACTACTCATGAAAAAGACTTCATTATTGTAGGCCGATAAACTTTTTAATTACTTTAGAAAATTAAGTAATTGTTTAGCATAGGTCTATTTACTTTACTAAAAGACCAAAAAGACTTTAATAAATTAATTAAACCATAATTAAATTAATATAAAGCAAACTCTACATAAAAGCTAATGAGCCAAATTATAATCTAATTAATCAATAAGAAATATAAAAATTGACTAAATGACTTGCCTAAGTGATCAATTTAATTTAAAAACAATATTCAAAACTGTTAAATCCTAGTATAGTACTAATTGTATCCAAAAAATTTTCAAACTTAGCTCAAATCAAAACTTTTAGCATCCAAAAAATTATTGCAATTTTACACTACAAAGATTTGCTAAAGCTAGAGCAGTAAAATTAAAAAAGGAAAAAAGTTATGTAAAAACTTTCTAATAAAAAGTTATATCAAGATAAGCTTATTGGGTTTGTTTTACAGTTAACGCTGCACATAAAGAGTTTATATTACACTAATCTCAAGGCAAATTCAACAGTTGTTAAGTCTATCCTGATACAATTTGTATAAGGATAGACCAACACAACTTTTATTCACTAACATTTATGCTTGCATTCAAACAGCCCCTTAAGTTCTAGCTTTCAAGCCCATCGTGATACAATTTGTGCAGGGATATGTACAACTTTTATTCATTAACATTTAGGCTTGAATCCAAAAAGCCCTTTTAGTTCTAATTCATACAAAAATTACCAAAACTGAATCAGAGAGGCCATGGACACCAAATTAAGACTGCATCCATATCAATTGAGATTCAACTCAGAAAAAAAAAAAAAGATACTATAAAGATTCACAAAATTTACCCAGAATATTCACATCACAATCACCACACACGCCGCACATAACAAAATTCACAAAATAGCCTGAGATAAAACATAGATGACATCCATTCACACCCAGAATCACAACATCAACTCCCCGAAGGACCTAATGTGCCTGTTAAAAACAAAATAGATAAACATATAAAATACCTGGAGATAGGAGAGCTTCACGCCGCCGTAGAGGAAGCCAAAAGTAAGAGCCGACGCGCGTGCAACCTGTTTCGAACGATCCAAGCAAGTTCCATCGAGTTACCCAGCAAGGTTCTGCGATCAATAATCTATCAAGTACGAGAAAGAGAGAGACTCACAAATGCAAGGGTGCTGACGCCGGAGTAAGGTCCTGGTATCGCCATCGACGATGGAAGGAGAAGAAAAGAGGCCACCTGCTATATTTGTCATCGATAGAATTGTTGATGCTATAAACCCTAGAAATCTGCGGGCGGGTGGGCGGGCCTGGGAGCAAGCCGACTTATGGGCCCTGAACCTGTTGTGGTAAAATATATTCTTTGCATGCTTGAATAAGTTGCTATTTGTAAACATTAAAATTTTGGCGTGAGATAATAAATACATAAGAATTGAGTTGATCTATGTAAATATGACTTTCACTAAAAACCTTATGTTCCTAGATAGTATTCGCAAGCGCATCTCAAATCATATTAAGAATAGAGAAAATATTGTGTTTATAAATCACAAGTTCGGATGCCAAATATATTCCCTCGATGGTAGAAAAAATTTGTGTACGTAAGACGTACGCAGCGCTGCGTATGTTTTGAAGGTTATACAAGAGGTATAAAGGAGTTATATTCGTGTTATATTCCCTTGTAATCTCCAAGTAACCTTCTGTAACATACAAATAAGTATAGAACTTACTTGTAAGTTATAGGTGGATTGCAGAAGGTTATATGGAAGTTTCACGCTTTTGTTTTCATGTATTAATAACTTATTTGTAGGTTATAGAAGGTTATTTTGAGATTACAAAGGGGTATAACTCGGATATAAACTCATTATACCCTCTGCATAACCTCCAAAACGTACGCAACATTACATGTCTTACGTAATCAAATTTTTTCCCTCGATGTCAGGTTGGCCATGGCCAATATTTTTCCTAATCATGATCCCCAACTTAATTATTGGGGTTTAATACCCCCAATAACCTCTCAATAACCTACCAATATATTTCTCATTTTGGTGCTTATTAACCTCCAATAATCTTTATAGTCACACAATTCTGAGTTAAATATTTTTAGCTTCTTTTCCGCACGTAATTAGAATCATTAGAGACTAGTGTGAAAATTCAGGATTTCGGAGTCGGTGGTCTAGTTCATTTCTCTGAAGGATCAGAGACTCTCTTCCCCGTTCTTTGCGCGCGCGAGAGAGAGAAGACCAAATCGTGCGGACATGGCTTCAGAGGAACGGGTGAAGGCCTCTCACATCCTCATAAAGCACGAAGGCTCGAGGAGGAAGGCGTCGTGGAAGGATCCCGATGGTCGCGTGATCAGTGCTACCTCCAGAGATGAAGCCGCCGCTCAACTGACGGATCTTAGGGAGAAGATCGTCTCTGGCCAGGCCCAGTTCGATGAGATCGCTTCACGTTACTCTGATTGCAGCTCAGCTAAGCGCGGCGGTGACCTAGGTCAGTCTGCTTCGTTTCGGATCTGATCTGTTTTATAGGGTTATAGATTTTAGTATTATTTGATTGTTTGTTATATTTGCTTGTTTTTTTTTCTGTTTGGGGACATGAGGCTTGTTGACTCCCAAATAGGCCAAGTCAAAGGAGCTAAACTGAATCAATTTTTTGAACTTTTTAGAACCTTATTTCATTCTGGCCAAGTCAAAGGAGCTAAACTGAATCAATTTTTTGAACTTCTTAGAACCTTATTTAATTCTAGCCAAATTTTATCATGTTTTTTGTCTATATTATTTTAATGTGGCTTAGTAATCCTTTTTGGATGGTAGTAGTCTCGAATTCAATTGTCCAGTAGTATTAGATTTGATTTTAATATTTTTGGGTCTTATCTTTGCAAACCGTTATATAGCATATGGATCATGACATTCATTTAAATGATTGAACATTGATATCCAATAAATGACATTATTTGTGGTTAATTGAGCGCTCTACTTCTCCAAATTAGTATGCTTAACACTCTTAGTTATGCCCTTGGTGTTTCTCCTTTGTCCTCCATTATTTTATCCTCACACCTCCTTTAACATAGTGTTGGAGTGAGATTCAATCAATTCTTTTTAATTTCTCTTTCCATTATGTGAAAGTTTGATCATTCATGAGTCCTATCTCTAGTCCTCATCCCATAACACAACAATACCAAAACTCCTAACTTTTCTCATTTGAAAACTACATAATGTGTACTTCGTTATGTATTTTGCTCTCACTTCATACCTGCACCATGTCCTTAAACACGTATGCATTGCCAATACTTGTACAAGATCACAAACTATTGCATTGCATCAAGATCACCTCCATCATAATCATTTACAAACTTTAATGCAATAAGCACAATCAATAAAGGCTAATCAAAGTGCCATGTGCTAAATATGAAGAGCTCTCCATATGCCATAATTTCTATGACCGACCCTCTTGACTCATTAAGCATGCAACTTGACAAAAAATAATTCAAATTTCCTTCCAAAGCTTCAGGGCCAGTCACTGTAAGAAGATTCATGAAAATTGCAATTCATTTGGTGTTACCTTTTTTCCTTATTTGCCTCAGCATTCCCCTC
>NEWO01000033.1:1557486-1589004 GCA_003013225.1 Phalaenopsis aphrodite | reverse complement strand
CCACAAAAAAAATCC
Organism: Phalaenopsis aphrodite; assembly: GCA_003013225.1. Taxonomy (NCBI): domain Eukaryota; kingdom Viridiplantae; phylum Streptophyta; class Magnoliopsida; order Asparagales; family Orchidaceae; genus Phalaenopsis; species Phalaenopsis aphrodite. The sequence goes on along the minus strand of NEWO01000033.1, from coordinate 1,588,989 downwards.
AAATCGCTTCCTGCTTGCAGCTGTTTCCGCGCCAGCAACTCCCGCAATGCTTTCCCATCCGCAGTCCCGTGCTCGACAATGCGGCATTGCTTACCCTCACCTAGGCTTTCTCTATCGTTACTTTCTCTCACAATTTGAACACAGGGATGAGATGGGGATTAGAGAGGGAGAAGGAAGACATGAGGGACTGTCTCTTTAGGGCGGCGGTGATCTTATTCCTCTCACCCTCGTGCCGCATTTATAGTCCAGCCAACCTTCTCCGACTTCCCTCGCCATGATGTCGGGTGTCCCGTGATGCTTCTTAAGCTGTCACTTTGGCTCATTTGCCAAGAACAGAGAATGGATGGCACCACATTGTGGCTTTGAAGGAGACATCGATCTCCAAATCTCTGCTTAGGCACCCAACCTTTTTTGGTCGGAGGTGACTAAAGCTTGAGGACCATATCTTGAACAGGGAAATCGACTTCCTCGAGATTTTTTTTTTTCCTTACTCTTCTTATCTTTTTCTTTTCAATTTTTTTTTAATCATCATCCTCTCACTTTCAGAAAAATGCTCAAGCTGCCATTTTAGATCAATTTTAATTGTCCATCCGTGTCTTTGTTACTTGATTTTTGCAAATTAACTTAGTTTTATAAGTGTTTGATTTTACTTTCGAAATTTTACAAATTTAAAATAGTGTTCTAAATTTGCTTCGAATGCTCCGTCTTTTTCGGAGATTGGGAGGGGAATTAGAATTCCTTTATCTAGCATGTCTGCCAAGTTATCTGCAAAATGCTCAGCACTTTTCCGACGTTAGGAAGTAAGTTCAGTATCTCTCCTGTAGGAATTTTTGTTTATTTTGCTTTTGATGTACCGATTATGGTGTGTTGTAATGAATATTTGAGAGTTGGTTATTGTGTCCTTCCCTTGTGCTGGAAAAGCTCGCGACATGTTCCTTTCCTTGTAATTATTACAGTTTTGTTGCCAATGTTCTTATTGTCAACGTTTCATTACCTTTGCAATTTATAAAAATTTCTAAGATCCTTATAGGAATTTGACATCGTTTTGCTTCTAGATCTGCTAGATCACGTCAGCTATGCTCTAAAGAAGTTGAAATTTGCTTCTGTAGTGCGAAAGCCACGTCTGCTGTGTGATTAAAAAACTATAGTTTGGGACTTTGGGTTTGGGGGTATGGGATTTGAAACTAGAGATCAGATTCTCTTTTCATCGTCTTCTACAGATTATTCTCTTATCTTTTATGTTCAAGAATTATTGTTATTGTTGTATATTTTATTTTTGATATAAAATTATCTTATAAAAAAGTTATAAAACTGCCAATGTCGGTATGATGCCTTGATGAAAATGTTTAGAAATTTTTAAAAATATCCCCTATGAAAACTTTTTGGCTCCACCATGAGGTTTGGTATCTGAACTCTACAAGGAACTTTTGCGAGTTTCCTATTATCTTTACTCAAGTTTTACCGTTCTCATAACTTCTTCATTCTTGGCCTAACATGACCCTTGCCAACTCCTAATCTCCCCCTACAATGCTTAAACATTCCCAAAACACTCCCAAAACACTTACCTATTGCTACCCCATTCACACGTCAAAACCTGAAGTCTGTGGTTTGGCCTCTTCCATCAAACCCTAAAGCAACCTTAAACCCTCCACAAGACTCCACATCTTTCCCATACAATACCTAACCATAAACTGAATCTCTTCCACTTGGACAACTAATGAATCTATTCATACCTGAGCCCTTGTCCTATAATTCCAAAATAATTAGTCCATTCCGTAAGAGTTTGACCACCTCTTTATCAACTATAAAAAATAACCCTATCTAGTCACCATCCACACTATGGTTTTCACAACCTCCCTACAATCTACCACGGAAAAGAAAGTGTCTTATTACACGAAGATCCTCCCACCACACCATATCCTTTTGGCACTCGATCTAATGCTACAAAGGTGTCGTGTTTAGAAGGTATGACAAAAAGAGCAAGAATTGTAGCAATCAAGACATTTTTAATAGGCATCAACAAGTGGTGATCTCAAGTTCACTTGTGGGTGAACTTTGAATTTCTCTTGGCTTTTAATCTGTTTCATTTTGTAGCTTCTTATCTAATAAGAATCTGTAGTTGGTGGTTAAAACATCACGTAAAGAGTTCCAGTTTGTGAGGGCGTCTTCTACTTATAAAAATTATCTTTTAAACACTTATGATTGTGATTTATATTCATGACAAATTAATTTATATTATCTTATTGTTTGATTTACTAGTGAATACATGTTTATCTATGCTTATTGAAAAAAAAAAATTTAATTAGTTCTTGAAGCCAGTTCTTTTTTAATGCTCGCATTTATATTATTGCATAAATCATATTTTAATTGAAAAATACTTTCATTGCATTTTGTGTTTGTTGCGTCATACCTCCAAAATCAGTATCACTTGATAGATTTGAGGACTTATATGAAAGAATTATAAACTAAAAAGTATTCTATCATGGCAAATTTGTAAGTGTAAAAAATGGACTATCTTAGGTGACATACACCACCTCTGGTGATTATAGTTTGTTTTTGCTGCAACTACCAAAACTTGAGTTAGTGCTATCACTTCTACCGTTAATCCATTGTTGGTCGAAACTGTAGAGCTTTCATAAATTTTTGAAGTTTGGAGTCACCTAGCAATTAAGCCTCCAAATCTGTGCATATTTTTTTGCTTCCTCCTGTTGCTATTCCCTACAATACATGACTGCTTATTACATCAGATTATATGGCAGTCTCTTTATCGATCTTGCAAGCCACCTGCAAACGTTTTTGAAGAAGAAAGCTTTGATGGCTGGATGAATTAGTGCAGCACAAATCAATTAATTTTGCCCATAAAACCAATTTTTATAAGTCAATCAAAGAAGTTGTAACAGACCAATCTCCAAATTTTTTTAAACTATATTTTCACTAGAATTCACATATTTTTTTGTTCGTTTTACTTCATTAGTTATTTTCTTTGGATAATATATGCTTGAATTTGGATTTTGGAGAGAATTGGAATTGATTTAATTTTATTTTTCATGACTTTTTATTTGGCAATGGAATTGATTTAGCATATGAATTTTAGATATACAAATTTTGTGCATTTCAATTAACAAAAGTACTGCTTTGCTTTGCAACACCTATAGTGTAAAAATGGTGCCTTGTTCTTTGCGCTTTGAAATTATTGAAGTGTTGCCGCACTATCCTTGGTCATTTGCCCATCCGACTTGGCACACTCTCTTTCTCGTTAAAATTTGGGATGTTTGAGAATTTCATGATTGTTGTCTGTTAGATCTATACCTAGATGGTTGAAAAAAATTTAGAAGTGTATAGAAAGTAATGACCATTATGAGTTTGATCGTTATATTTTATTTTCTTCTATTTTATTTTATGTAAAGCATACCTATGATGATGGCTTCTATATGAACATAATGTATTTTCAGCATTTTGACTATTTTGTTTGGTTTAGTTCATTATTGCAGGGTTTCGAGTCAATCCATTGAATTCCAAGTTAGCACATCTAGAGTTCATATTCATTTCAACAATTTTTGTGATGATTGAAAGGATACCTGATGTTGGGCTACTGTACCCTGCCACCCTTTGGATTCTTTGCATTACTAATTGTTAATTTTTTACTTCCCATTGCCTGCTTCGCGTGTTGCAGCCTTTGCTATCTTCTAAACCTTTATGTTTCCCCTTTACTACACTTTATTTCTGCTATTGTCAATTCTAGCACACCCTGTTCTAGTACAAACCTGATTTCGTTATTGCCATCTCTATTTACTGTGATTTTTGGCTCTGCCGAAATTGTTGGCGCTATCACTTTCCCTTTTCTAGGGTCCTTAGGTAATCTAATAGGACTTTATGGATTAGGATTTGGACTTTTTATGGATGATTTGATGCTGCTAGTTTTAATGAAGGATGCATTGTAACTTATTATACTTGACTAGATCTTGACATATTGAGAAATTTATTCTTTTGGGTCATTTGGGAACTATAAATTTAAAGCATCTTAAAATCGGATAATAGAGTTTTGCAAGAACATTAGATGCGTATTCTCAGAGTGATTAAGCGTGAAAGCCTACCTACGTTTGAGGGCAGGTCTCCTTATACCACTATGATGCTTGGTTTTTGGGATTATTACATACATAGCACTAAAAACACTGCTAAATACAAAATTAGCACACATGTGATTTTTTTAGCTACTGAACATATGCATTTATGGGTGCCAATGATCCGATCATTGAGAATTTGATAAAAATGAAAAATAAGGGTTGGGGTTTATCCTGAATTTTGATATTTGAGTGAGAATTTGAAAAATGAATGAAAGAGGGTACTAGATATGTAAATAATAATATTTTGTTTGTTATGTATGTAATTGCCCCTGCTTCCTTTGGTTGATTTTTATCCGTTTTTATTTTAATTTATTTAATCATCAGTATGCATGCGTATTTGAAATTTTATCAAGCACGACATCAAATTTCATTTTCATGGTATCAACTTAGGTCATTCCGAACACTTTTACATTTGTTTTGTAGTTTGTTACGGAATTTTTTATTTTGATGACCTACTAAATTATCATTTAGAATGAAGTGCACATTACAAGCAACCAATTTTTGTTAGATTTAGAAGTTGGTAACTTGAGGATTGTGATTTGCGTGTGTTTTCATTATACGTCTCTTTTTAGATTGCATTAGCAAGCCTCAACCCCTAACCATCCTACATCAATAATATTTAAGTTCACAGTTATACAAGATGAAATGAAACCCTTAAAACACAAGCATTTTTCCATCATTAAGTTTTGGCATACTTTTCTTTTTATGGTACCTTTGAATAGTTTTATGCAAACAAATTAGGTAACAATTCTTATAGATTTACATATCTAACACCCAACGTTTGATATTTGCATTTATAACACTGTTGAATGATATTTTGGATGTGATGTTGAAAATTTTAGTGTTTGAAATGTAAATATTGAAGTTTAGGTGGTAGATATGCGAACACATAAGAATTATGTGGTATGTATGTAAATGCCCCAACAAATTATGGCCACCACTCAGAAGCAGGTTTCAATATGCTGCCAATACTATACCCATGCCCTTATGCCCGTGTAAGATGGTTCTATTCTGTTTTCCACAGTAAAACTCTTCAGCTTCAGATTTTTTCAAGGAAAATTTACATGCATACCACTTAATTCCCTATTAATTTACACATATAACACCCAAATTTCATTTTTTACATATTATACCACATGACCTATTGCCTGAAATGGTGTATTTCACTTTTTAATAGTATGGGTGGTATAAAAATGAAGTTTAGATGCTAGATATGTAAATACATTGATGCAAACGTTAATGGAACTGGTGCAGGTCGTTTTGGAAGAGGGCAGATGCAGAAGCCTTTCGAGGAAGCGGCTTTTGGTCTGGAAGTCGGAGAGATAAGCGGGATCGTGGATACAGACAGCGGCGTGCATATCATCAAGAGGACTGCCTGACTCTGATGTGATGGCCTAAACTTTGATTCAAAAAACCTCCAGATTGCATTTCTCTCTGCTTATTTTGTGTTTCAAACAATGATAATTTGAAGTAGCTGTGACTTTTATTCAGGCTTTGCTCACTGAAATTTCTTCTTGGTTTGGGTTTATATTGTTCCGGTAAGGTTTGTGGTGTTCATCGGGAGAAAAATTTGCATACATAAGACGTACGCAGCGCTGCGTACGTTAGGGAGGTTATTCACAGGGTATTGAGGGGTGGTTATATTTGCGGTATACCCCCTGTAACCTACTTGTACCTTTTAGTAAGTTTTGCGCTTTTGTTTTCATATATTTATAGGTTACAGATAGGTTATAGGGAGGTTATAGTGGGTATAACGTGGGCATAACCCCCCAATATCCTCTAAATAACCTCCCTGACGTACACAGCGCTGCGTATGTACGCAAAATTTTCTCATTCATCGGACTGATTTTATGCCCTGCTCAATTTCAGTTTGGTTTGGCTCATATGCTATGCCACCCAATTCTTAGGTATATATATATATATATATATGAAAGTTTACATGTTAGATATGCAAATACCTAAGAATGCTGTAGATCTCTCATATTTTAAAATAATTTTATTATAATTTGAAGAGAATCATCATAATCTCTTAAGAAATTATCTCATGTTGATATAGTTGATTTTTAATATCAAAGGTATGACATTCTCCATATTTTTCTTAATATTTCATATAGATTTGTATTTTATATTAAAAAAATTATTATACTATTTCATAATTAATTAAACAAAGTGATGAGAATAGGCAAGGCATGCACATAGAAACATACTATTGTTATGGTTTATTGAAGTATGAATGTATAACAATGTACATATCACAATCAATAATAAGTGTGACTCAAATATCCTATTAAATAAACAGTCTACAATACAAGTATAATATAATAAATTTGCATACATATCACACAATGCTTATGTATTTATATATCTAATACTTAATATTTAATATTTATACATTGACATGTGCATTTCATTTTTTAAAAATTTGTAATAATAATATTTTTATGTAAAATTAAAAATCTAGCATATTCTTCTATTAATAATAATATTTTTAAAATGTGTAATAATAATATTTACACAATGCTTATGTATTTATATATCTAATACTAAATATCAATGTTTTGAGTGCTGCATATGTTAATATCCCAAAATTTAATCCATTCATATACATATTATAAATGCCCTTATAGTATATCTTATCATATTCATAACAACCTTAGTAAAGCTTATCATCAATGCAAGAGGCATCAATGCAGCTCCTCAGCTTCTGCAGTTCTTATCAGAGTTATTGTCAATGCAAGAGTTAACATTATTTTTAAAAGTGAAATATATCTACTCATGCATGAGTTAATTTAATGACACAAAAATGTTAAAAAATGTAAATGTCAAATTTTTGTTGTTAGTTACATAATAAATACATATGAATTTGGTGGTATGTATGCAGGTTTCCCCTTCTACAAATTACAAATCATATAAATTGCCTAAATAAATCCATATTTTAAAAGCAAAGTATAGGGCTAAACATATAAGAAAAAACAATTCCCCATAGTTAGAATCATCAAAGCTTGCAAACTAAAAACAAAATAAGTCTGTGAAGCCTAAAAGCCACAACCAAACAAAAATATTAAGCTTAAAGAATAGTTATTACAATATTAAGTTAAAAAACAAAAGAACAGAAACTGAATTCAGCAATCAAAACTCAACTAGAAAGTCTCTTAGAAGTTGACAAACAAGCACTCATGAGATGGATTCAGAACTTGGAAAACAAAAATATATCACCCAGATGATGAAGGCAATGTACAGGTAACAATTAATAATCACAAACTCTGACAAGCTCATAACTGCAGCAGAAGCTTGCAAAATCTGATAGAATAACAATAACCAGAGAGAATAACTTGGTATCAGTCACTTTTTCTGTAGAACAGCAGACTTTTCTGAAGGTATTGGTCATCTTAGCCATCTCCTGTCTGATAGAAGGGAAGAGAATAATTCAGAATATGATATTAAGTTGGATCTGAATTAGTTGATTTTGCATTAACAATCCAACAGAATGCAATGAGAGCAAAATATAATATTTCTAAGCATGAATATATGCACAGTTACATAACATCCAAATCTTTAATATCAAATTAAAAATACCAAGTTGTAATAAATGTAAATATGAAAGTTTAGGAGTGTTATACGTAGGCGACGGTTCCCCATATTGTATTGTCATCCATAACTATAAACATTAGCATGCACGCTTCCACTTGTCATTGTAGCCGACATTTTCGCCATCTTCTAATTTTGCAGAAGGCTTTTATTCACCCTTCCCAAAATCTTACTCCTTCAGATGTGTTTTATGTTACCCAAATTCTAAAAAAATTTATTAGCTAACTACTGCTTCACAACCACACAATTAATTTGTAACTTCTTATTCAACTCATTGTATCTTTTGACTATAAGAACTTATCAAATTTCCTTCCTCCATATATGAATGTCCTAGTTGTGAATTGGGTAAACATCATCATGTGTTGTTCCTATCATCATCAACTAATTGTCATTGTTTTTTTATATATGAGTAAGTTCAATCCTTTATTGGGGCTGAGAATCATGCTTTAATCATGTAGGGTTTCACTACTTTGTTAGCATTATTAATGACCATTTATAAAATACTTGGATATATTTATTACAATATATGTTAGAAGTCTATAATGTTAAATGCTATGCTTTCTAAGAAGATTTTTACTCATGTTTCAAGTTAAAAATAAGAGACAACTTTCTTCATGGTTAGTGAGTAGTTTTTCTTACTCTTTCCTTGTGATGAGATTTAATCATGTGTGGGTTGAGAATGATTTGAAGATTTCTTTTTATTTTACAAAATTATGATGGTATTTTCACTGATTCTTCGTTGACTTTGCAAACTGATCACTTGTGAGATTAAATTTTGTTGTGAAACATAATGAACCGGGAGGGTTATGATTTTTCCAACTAGTTAATACCGCACTTAACTTTGGATAGAATCATTGCAATCGTCCGAGGGTAAATGCAAATAGATAGAGAGACAAGTTTTGATGGGGGTAGAATTGCTCTTTCTAGGGTGACAAACTAGATTCTTTTATTAATTCTGTTTGGAGTTTGGATCTAAGAGTCTCTAGTAGGTCCTATAGAGATTGAGAGTCATATTTTACCAATTCGGGCACACACGCATATATGTTCCATTTTGGAGGAGTCGTATATTGGAAAAAATTTTAGAAAATTATTATATGAGGGAAGTATATTTTGGGGTTGAATCTTCTTTAATTACGTTTATTATTTTCTTAAACTTTTTTCTGTTTATTCATTTTGTATGCCTAGACACCATTGCAAAGTGAATAAGGCATCAAATTTCTATTCTCTTTCTTTAAGAGGATGACGACAACAACAACAAGCCCTTATTCCACTAAGTGGGGTTAGCTGCATGAATCCCTTTTCTCCATTGTCCTATTGAGAGTCATATTTTCATTTAATTCTAAAAAATTATGATCATTTTTTATACAATATGCCCAAGTCTCATGAGTTCCACCTTTACATTTCTTAACATAAGTCGAATCTAAAACATCTACTCTTCTAACTGGATCATTAGATAGTTGACGTTCACTATGACCAAACCATCTAAGATGACTCTCTCTAATACTTTCCGCCCCTAGAGCTACACCAACCCTTTAACGAATAGATTAGTTTCACTTTTTATCTCTGAGTGTCAAGTCACTCATCCACCCAAGCATTCTCATCTCAGCAACACTTAACTTAATTTTATGCTTATCTTTTAAAGGCCAACATTATGCACCATAGAGCATTGCAGTTCACACAACCATCTTATAAAATCTTCCTTTAAATCTAAGCAGTACTTTTCTATTACACAATAAGCACAGTGCATTCCTCCACTTCAACCAACCAACCAACTTGAAATCTACGAATAAGCTCCCCATCAGAGCAGGTGGTGCGGCAATAACAGAAAATGTTGGAGGGCTTGCGGTTGCAACAGAGGTTGTTGGAGGGGGTTGTGGAAGCAACAGGGTTGGATGGAGGGGCTGGCGACAATAATAGGAGGTGTTAGAGGAGATGGAGGTGGCAACAGTTGAAAGATAGAGGGACGACGACAACAACAAGGGTGCTGACGGAATCGGTGGAAATAACATGTGCTGATAGTATCCGCGGCAGCAATAGGCGATAGGTATAAGGGCTGGCAATCGGGTAGAATAGCGAAAGGGAGGGGCAGGTGGAAGGGCAGCAAACAGGGAGAGGGGGCAAGCGTGGAATGTAGGGAGGTAGTCACCACCTCAGAGCAAATTATAGCTGGAGCACTACCAGTCCTCGGATACAACCTTAAGAAGGGAGCAACACTGACGGCGAGAAAACTATAATTAGAAAGAACGGAAACCTTAAACTGAGAACATAAAATATACATAGTAGTATAGCTTAAGAGTGAAATCCCTCCTTTGGGTGACAGCCCTAGACCCACACTACGGGTCGGCCGACCCAACACTTGGTTAAACTAGGAGTGGCTGGATACAACTGGTTCAGCCCAGGGTCCTTAAGGGAGCCCAGTGTCATTATACTACAATTGAATTCTCACAAGCTTTCACTCTTCTGAAGATTAAGCACCACCAACTTTTGAGAGCCCTCATTTTCTTCCTTGTTTGTGTATTATATGTTTCTTATCCTCGTCTCTCTCTTTTCATTCCTTAAAGACTATGTCAATTCATCTTTTTTGCTTGGTTGGGTAAGAAGAATTTGACTTCTTATTAAACTTATTTTTGATTAATTGATTCATTGCTATCTATTGCTTAGGTTTTAATTATGATATCATGGATTTAGAGATGACTATAAATTAATTCATAACAAAAGACCTAAAATAATGTCATATCTCGCAATAGTAACAATTCGATTTGGTCAATTTTGGAGTAACTTATAATGAAAATTTTTGAACAATAACTTTTAATTAGGGGTGTGCACTTAGAAGGTTTAGTTGGACTAATTGACAAATTTGTTAAACCAAAAAACCAAATCAAATAATAGACAAAATCGAACTGATTAAATAATATACTAAACGGAGCCAAACAGGATTGCAATATAATTTCATTAATTCAGTTAGATTTTGGTTTAACAAATTTTTAAAAGGGGTGTGCATTCGATTAGTTCGAATGCCTTGGATAACATATTTTATTTAACCATAATATAATTCAATTTTTTTGATTTAACAAATTTTGTTAGAACTAAACTAATAATCGTAATCCAAAAAACTTCTAAGATAAAGCAAAAAATTGAACAATGATTTCATAAACTGAATCAAATCAACAAAATATACTTGGTTCAATTTGATTTTTTTATTTAAACAAATTAATATCCACACTTACTTTTAATGTGTTTATTTAATGCTTAATATAATTTAATTTGAGAAGATTAGGTCTTGCATCATGTGTGCTTGAATATTTATTATAGTTCAAATATTGATTCAGAATTCGTATTATGCATGGCCTTCAAGCTGAAATTCACCAGATGTCGTTGGTTGAATTTGAAAAAAAAATGAATTTTCATACAACTCATGCAGAGGAAAGTAATACTTAGTTACTGAGAAAAGTCATCAACTTCGTTAGATAAGTTATACTTTATAGTTGTAATAGATTCCTAAATATTGTATGAGTTGTCAATCTTGCCTTTATTTGTTATGCATATGATGCAAATCTCTTGTTGTTTTCATAATAAACTAGTTAGTTACATAAATAATTTTGTCTTGAATTATTGCACACCTTCTATATTTTTAATTGATTCATGTAGTAGCATGATCTAGTTTTCTTGCACATCACCCATATTGAATGTAATAGAATCTTTTCTTGTAAATCATGACTTCTTACAAAATTAGCAATTGTCATATTGACTATACAATATATGTTGAACATTTGACACAAATGCTGATGAGTTATATAAGATAATTTTCAGTGTAACTAATATAATGACACATATAGCATCGAAATAGATTGCTTACAATATATCATATAGATGATCATGAGCATAACTGTACTACATATTACTTCAAAACATTTGACACTCACTTATTAATGAAATAATATTTAAAACCAGCTGAAATTATAAAACTTATTACTTACTATTATACATTAAATGATAGATTTTTTATTATTCATACTAAATGCCCCATTGTTCGCCATTTAAAATTACTAAATAATTGTTATTTACTAGATTTGAATAATCAAACTCACTCGTTGTAAATCCTTTTTATAGTAGAAACTACCAAAACACTTAGTGGACTATCGTCACATAGGAAACTTTTCAGCAATGGATCTCATTTGGTACTTTTAAGTTTATGGGGTAACTCTATTTATACTTCTATTGAGTCAGGGTAATTTTACTTTAGCAGCTGTTGCTACACTTCTTTGTTGTAATTGCTAGATGTAGCCTTCAAAAGTAAAAAAAAAAAAAACATGCTACAATAGGAATAGAAATTTAATAATGCCATTAATATTGAGCTACTCCTCAAACTACACTTGTAAATTATGTATGGCACCTACTGAAAACTAAGTTGCTATCAGACCACTAAGACTACTCGCAAGTTCCTCAGCTTAAAAACATGGCTAGAGGACAAAATTCATTCCCTTATGACCCCAACCACCCAACCGGTAACTTCTTCCCCTAAACTTATAAGTTAAAACTGCAAAAAGATAAAATTTCAAAACCCATTACCCCCACTACATGATAACATTTGCAAAACAAGATAAGTTATAAACAGTCTAAAGATGACAAAGTTACAAGCATTAATACCTCACTACATGATAACATTTACAAAACAATGTATGTTAGATGGGATTGGCCAAGTTTAGACCAAAAACAAATCAAAATTATATGACTATTTATGGGCCGTTTGGGATCACTTTTGATTTTCTATTTTTATTTTGTTCTGTCTGCATTTTTCCTAGAAATAAAACATATTCAGTTGTTCAAACACTCGAAACAACTTCTAAATGCATCGAGCATTTTTAAAAAAGGTTAATTTTTTTAAAGAAAAAAATAAAAAACAAACAAAAAATACAAAAAAAATAAAAAACAAACAAAAAATACAATAAACAAATATGTTTATAAAATAAAAGAAATAAACAAAAATAAAAAATAAAAAACAACAGTGATTTCAAGCAAGCTCTTGATTTTTTTACCGAAACTTAAAACTTACCTTAGATAGCCTAACATTTATATATAAGCAGAATTGACTGTATCTATCGTCAAAATTTGACTCAAATATCATTTATTTAATTCTTACTTAAAAATTCACCAAACAAAACAATTGACATCTACTAATAGCATGTCACAACATAGCAGATGTCAAAAAACCACAAAGCTCCCAAAATTTTAAGGCAAAAAAATAAAATAAAAAGCAGTAGTAGCACTAGGCCTCTTTTAAAATTGCTATATTGATTTTCTTCAGCAAAATATGTGAACTAAATATTGACAGTTTGATAATATCATATAAAACCACGGTCGCTAGGCCAAACCAAATCTTATCACATACATCGCTAACATGAAATTCCACACACTGCATTAAGCAAACTGTAATATTCACAGTTTGATAAATCATAATTATATATTAATATGATATTTATTAACAAATAAAAAAAATCAATAAACTTTTAAAAAAAAAATTGCCTCAGAGAATACTAATATAAAACACAAGAATTAAAAAGACAGGCGGAAATCTTACCAGTAGAATTATGAGGAGAATGAATCCCATTTCCCTTCAAATTCTGCTGCACTTGTGAAGTTGACCTCTGCATTCGAGGGGACGAGCCCTGGTTTCCATCCCCATTTGGTAATGATTGTCTCTTCTTTACGTGATTGTCTTTGTCGTGCAGATCTGGACTCAATTTCTGAGAGAAACTCATGTTGACCTTAGCCCGTGCTGACTCAGTCGGCTGCATGTAACTAGGAAGCAAATTGCTACCACTACTTGAATTTTCATGATCAACATGATCAGTTTTAACCGTCGAAAATGAGTTCCTTCTCTTCACACTTTTCATCTCCTTCTTCAAATGTTCTCCGCTGGTTTGTGCCCCCGAATCATTCTTCGAATTCGTAGGCGAACTGTTGATAAGTATTTGCAACCTTTTCTTCCTTAAGGGGACGTTATTTTCCGCCTTTGTTGCCTTTTCATGAGCTGGTATTTGACTCGGTGGTGTCCACCGTGACTCAGGGACGGTAACATGGCTTCTGGGAGATCCTTCTTGTGATGACCTATCAATCTGTGGACCTTTTGAAGAGTCTGTCATATGCGTATTCGATGTAGTTGATTCAGCAGATTGTTGTTTAACTCGTATGGGTTCGGGAGTATTACTTAATCTGGCTGAATTTTCACTGATCTCAGCCATTATTTGCCGCTGACCTTCATTTGAATCACATAAAAAGTCTTCATTTTCAGCAGCCATATCTCCACTGTTGAGCTCAGTACTGCTTGCAACAATGCAGGATTTTCCTTTTGAGGTTCCAACTTCTGGAACAAGTTCAGAAAGCCCAGCCTCTGATCTGTCAGCTATGGAAGTCGTTGAAATCTCACTGCCATGTTCAAAGGTAACGACATTATTTTCTACAGGGCGAAGTTCGTTGAACTGAGACTGAACTGATTTGGAATCACTCTTGGTATCCTTAGAGGCATGACTAAGAGATCTATTTGAGCTAGAAGCAGCACTCAGCTCTTCAAACTTGGCCTGTACAGCAGCAAAGCCTGGGTTTTTCGACTTTTTGGATTCAATCATGACTTGACCTGTTTCCATCTCTGGGGTTTCATGGAGTTCCTTTCTGGCACTGTTCTTGTTCATTTCTTCAGAATGATTTGGTTTATTAGAGTCACCATTCAGCTTGAACTCTGAAACTGGATCTGATGAGAGAAAGATTTCGCTGTGGGGGGAATTAGAGCATTCATTCTTCGATATTGTCTCCTCAGTATGTGATTCAAGTTGGTCATTCAGAACTGGAGACTTTGAGCAGTGCTTCTGTATAGATATGGGATTATCAAGTTCTATCTTTTCAGAACAGATGCTTATTGAGTCGATCACAATCTCAGCTGGAAGAACTGGATCACTACGAGTTAACTTATTGTTGGCTTCACAAGGATTCAGATCAGTGTTAACATCCTCTCCCAAATCATCCTGTTTCAAAATTAGTTTTTTTGGATCTGATGATGTTAAAGACATCCACCTCTCCAACCATATCCATTTTGAATCGGGACTTGAAGGATTGCAGCTGATGTGAATGGGTTTTGTCTTGAGTGTAGACTTTAAAAGCTGGTCATAAACATCAAAAGTCACAAAATCAAAAAATATAGGCAAATCATTGCTCAAAAAATAACTTTGGGAAAGCATAGAAGAGTATTAAAAATCACACCTGGCTAGCAAATGGATTGGATGCTAAGTTTCTGATAACAATTGGAGTTTTCTTCGATTTCCTTTCAATGTTCTTCACCTAGAATGAGATGAAAATAGAGAAAAAATCTCATGTAATGAAAAAATTCTCTATAAAGTTATTCCTATAAGCAAAAATGGATCTTTTATTAAGTGCATTATGCTAGCAAAAGCAATATATTTTCTAAAGAAAATTACAAGATATATTTCAGGCCTAAGGACCTACTTTTTGTGCTTTCATTTCCTCATTAAGCTTCTCTTTTGCAGCAAAATCTGTAGATCGGAAAGCAAGACGAGCCCGTATAATCTGTTGAATTTTGGCAACAGCCAATATGCAACGCAAAGTTCCAATAGCCTGTGTCCTGACCAAATATCGACGTATTGCAGCTTGAAGCTTTACAACATTTTTAATTTTTTCAAGTTCTCTTTTAGCCTGAAAATATGTAAAATAATTTCAAAAAAAAAAAAAGGACATTTACATACATAGTACACAATTCTTATGTATTTACATATCTCATACCTAAACTTTAATATTTACACACATAACACTCAAATTGTTAATATCAAATTAAAAATAGCACTATTATCACGTTCTAAAAGTGGAATACACCTATTCATGTTTTGGCTTAAAGCACCAAAGTGATATGCATGTGAATATGAATATTTAGATGTGAATTATGTAATACATAAGAATTGTGTGCCATGTATGCAGATTTCTGAAGAAAACAATAAACCAATTAACCCGCAAGCTCCCTAGAGGTTGACAAAGGCTTACCAAGTATCTCCGAATAGAAGCCTGGACGGCCACCACAATGTCTACCTGAACATTGTGATCGACTTTGCTGGTAGATTTATCAGTAACTTGCTCAGATTCCCTGGATGGAGCTACAGCTGATGCCAATGTTGAAATTTCATTTGCCTCCTCCACAATGTTGAAAACTACAGTATCGGAAGCCGCATTTTGGTTTTGTTTATTATTCACATCAGGCATAGATTCTGAAACCACATTACTGTTTGGTACATTATGCATGGCAGATCTCTTCTGAAAGCTCCATCTATGCTTACCTGGTGATGTTTTACTCTGCAGAAGTTAAACATATTAGAATTTCTTAACAAAGAAGTTATAGTTTAGAGCTTGATAACATGATCATGATCGAATGAATCCTTGCACTAAAATATACGAAAAAAAACAATGTAACGGTCTATAGTTTTCAATGTATGTAAGAGTTTGAAACAGTCCTAATTAAATATGAAGAATTACTGCTGAAATTATGTATTTATGAGAAAATCTGTGCTAAAAATATAATATAATCCTAATGGTGTTATGAAATTCCAGAAACTGAACATTTATATGTATGAAGTTCCAATTATATCTAATTATGCTCACAAAAATGATAATTTTAGAAGCAAAGGGGGCACCTCTATCCCTAGACTGAAAACAATGTAACCTTTGCTGCCTGTCTAACTCCTCAAACAATGGTAATTAGAAGGTTAATTACCTGGTTTATGTTAGGTAACCTAATAATCTGGAAACATGTTAATCAAATCCATCCAAAAGAAGCCCATAAATCCAAAAACATATTAACAGACCAAGGAGAAACTTCAAAGATCCCATAGAACCCTCTATGGCTTCCTATTAAGTATCATTACAAACCAAGTGCATACTGTGAGGAACAATGCTCGTGACTCACTTTCAGAAACCCCAACCTTCTCTAAAAGAACTTGTAAAATGGATAATTGAAAACCAAAGTGAAGATCATTATCCATCCCCACTCTTCACAAATGTTGATCCAATCGCTCAAATTCCCAAACAGGACTTAAACCTACAGCAAACCCAATTCAGCACCGCACCAACCAAGATCAGCTTAACAATACCAAAAAACAAATCAAAAAATCACATTTTGAAGCAATGCCGCAGAAGCTTCAGATCTTAGACCAGCGCGATGAACGAGTAGAACAGATACCTCCGGCGGCAGCAAGACGTCGTCTTTTCTGGCTGAATCGCCGCCGCAAGCCATGATTTTGAAGCAGGAGTTCAGCGATCTCCCCATCTGATACTTCTTCACCTTCACAGCAGATTATAAAAACCAAAACTTGGAGTAATGTGAGAAGTACAGGCGCAGGCTTCGCTTCTGTAAAAGCTCACAGCTTTGGCCGCGCACCTGATCTCACTCCCAGCTCATAGGGAGTATATATACTTATTATCTGTAAATTTATTTATTTCCATTTGCGGTCACCTGTTTTCTTTCAAATTGAAGAAACGGACTTGGAGTTCTACTTCAACGCATTTCGTTGATGCGTTTGGCGTCCGCCGATACGTGATTTGGGGAATACTGCGCCGCCCGCATTGAAGTAGAGTGTGGTCGAATTTATAGAAAAAATACTGGCACTGAACAGTAGAATCGATCTTGACTGTTTTGGTGCCATTTAGACTGGAGGGATATGTCATTCCGTGAAATTGCTTTAGAGCAATAATTGAAGAAAGATAACAGGTTAGTCTACAGAGATGATTAATGAGTATCCGATAAGAAAGGAGTCATTCAAGTTAGACATATTTTCTTCTCGCGAGGCAAAGCATATATGGATAAGAGATTCACATGATTATATATGTGTTTGATTCTAAGAGCTAGTTTGGTAGCATGCTCTTTATTGGATTTAGTTTTAAATTTAACTTAAATTCCACCAAACATAAGAAAATCCAAACTTAATCCAAAGTTCCGTTAAAACAAAAATTTTTGTGTTCGTCCATATTCCTCGTTTCTGTTAAATAAACGACATAAATCTGGATTTATTAAATCCCCTATGAGGCGGATTTACGGGATGTCGTTCGTCGTTGCCCGCGGAAGTTTGTTAAATTTGGATTTAACAGGATTTGATAAAGCTTGCTTACGTAAAATCAAATTGCGACCAAACACCGCCTGAATGTCATCATGTTGATGACGATGACAATTTTATTTTTAACTTACGTGTAAGTCTTGGTGACTAGGATAAAGTTCAATATAGTTTTTCACCAGCAAATAGATGGTTATTCTAAAAAAACTATTCAAGTGCTTGGGGATTTATTGAGGTTATGTACACTTAATTTTAAGGAAACATGGGAAGATCTTGTACCTTCAAATGAATTTACTTGCAATAATGGTTTTCATTCTAGTATTAGAATCACACTAAGGCTTTATATGGTTGTAAGAAAATGGAGGTTCCAAGCATTGAGATATGAAATTTTAGGTTAGCGACTATGTGTTTATGAAAGCCAACCCAATAAATAATGTGCATATGTTTCGTAGTGAAAAAAAAAAATTTGAGTCTATGTTATATAGGTCCATTTAAGGTGATTGCTAGGGTTAATAAGTCTACTTATTGATTGTTAATGTCAAATCATATGTTTGATATTCATGATTTATTTCACATTTTTTCATTGATAGAATGCGTTACAGATGCTATAAAATCTCAGAATGTGAAATAGAAGTGCAATCAAATATAACATAATAGAAGAGATTGATTGCATTTTAGCTTATGATGTGAAGCAATTGAGAAATAAGCAAATTTCTATAGCTAAAGTAAAATGAAAAGACTAATATGAAAGAGAAGCCACATGCTAACAAGATATATAATGAATTCAAAAAATTAATTAAGAAGAAAAAATAAAATTAGCAACATTTTACTCTTATTTACAAAACACCCATGAGAGAAAAAAAAATTCTTAAAATAGAGTGTTGCATGCTTTAGAATGTTGTAAAAACAAATTGCTAAGCTCCTCTAAAATGAATTTAGAAAATGTGTTTAAATACAATAGGTCAATTTCATTCAAACACAATCATTATGTATATATAACTATATTAAGATAAAAAATATTTCAAAAGAGGTAATGATAATATTAAGAGCACATTTAATATTTTTGTTAAGCAAAACAAGCTTAAATTAATCATAACTTTAAAGGGGGGCAAAAATTAGATAAAAATTAGTTTTTAATCAAATTTTATATTTATTAAAATACAATTTATATTGCATTTTTAATTATTTAATTTTTTTTCAAAGTTAAACAAATTAAATATTTAATAATTATTTATCTTTTAAAAAAATATAAACATTTTTAAAATTAATAAAGATTTTTTATTTATTGTAGTAATTATTTAGTGTATTTTCCAACAATTAATTAAAAAATATTTTACAAACACATTGATATAAATTAAAAAAGATTTGTAAGAATTTTTAAATTAATTAGAAACAATATATTAACTAAGTATTAATATTTTTAATTAAATAATTATTATTAATTAATGATTAGTTACTATTGTGATTAAGAGAAATGAAATTTTATTACATTTAATAATTCTAAATGTTAAAAGGTTATGGACTATTTTAAAATTTTAATGTTAGTTGAATTAAAACATTAAATTTTTATAAGCAAATTTAAAATATATATTAATAATCTCTTTTTAAATATAATTTAATGAGTTATACATTAAATTAAAATTATTTAATGAGTTATACATTAAATTAAAATTATTTAATGAATTTTTATAATTTGTGTAAAGGTTGTTTAAGGGATTAAACAACTAAATAATTAAAATCTTTAATTAATAAATCATTAATTTTCTAAATCCATATCATAATTTTTTTTAGAATAATTAATGATAAATAATTCTAAAAGTTTTTATCAAAATTAGTTGATTTCACTTAACAATCATTAATTAAATATTTGGATTAGTTAGTAATCTTTCTCAACATTTTAAAATCTTAAATATTATAAAGTTTAATTTGTATTGATTTAGTATTAAACTTTAACTAACTACTTATAACTATATATTCAATAATATTATTACGCAGTTAATACATTATTAATAACTAGTTTAAAATATCTAGATATTTTTAAAATTTTAATATAAATATGCCCTTAAAAATTTTATTTTTCAAATAATTATAGATAAAAATATCAAACATATATTATTTTAAATAAAAATATAAAATAATTTTTAATATATTTAATTTTTAAAAATAAATAAGTATTTAAAGATTTTTAATTTATTTAAAATAAAAAAAATAAATCATTGAAAACCTAAATTCATCTTACATTTTTATTAAAAATGACAAATGATTGAAAAGACAAATCATCTTATTTATTTTTTAATTCTTTTAAAATTATGACTAATTTAAGCTTCATTTGCTTATTAAATGATATTAAGTGCTCCTAATTAAAATTCTTCCTTTGAAAGACATTTTAAAAGGTATTTTAGTGTACTTTGTTAATTAAATATACATGTGTGAAAGAAATTTCAAAATAAATAAACATTTGTTGGTATTATAACAATTTTTCCTAATAAAGTTGTACTTGTGAGTATTACATGAACTCACTACATTGATTCTCAAAGATAAGAATTTTGAAGATAAGTTTATCACTTTTGCCTTGGTGCAAGGGTTTCTTAGGAGCAATATGTTTGGAATTAGTCGTTTCACCTTTAGATTAGTTCATCATACCTATTTCGTCTCCCACATTTGTTATAATAGTTGCATTGATTGAGGTCACCAATATATTAATTAGTTGCTAAACTTGCACCATACATGCCATAAAATAAATTAAAGCTGCCAAAAGAGTGTATGCCCTAGAAATACTATTGACCCTTAGTTCAATTATTTATTGGTGAAACATCCAAGTCTAGATGTGAAGTAAGAGGTGGGCCTTAAGCTTTTTATATCTTGAAACATAATCAAAAATGGCCATTGCCAATTAAACCCTCCTGAAATTTTATATAGTATAAAAGTTACACCTCCTTAAATTTGATATAAATGATTTTGTCCTTTTTCCCTTTAATTAGTTTCTCAATACCAGGACTAATGAAGAAAACAAATATATTAAATGAGAAGTTGTCTTGAAGGACTTTTATTTGACTTATACTTGATAA
Source organism: Phalaenopsis aphrodite (assembly GCA_003013225.1). Lineage (NCBI taxonomy): Eukaryota > Viridiplantae > Streptophyta > Magnoliopsida > Asparagales > Orchidaceae > Phalaenopsis > Phalaenopsis aphrodite. The sequence continues at coordinate 1,568,106 of NEWO01000033.1, read as the reverse complement.
TTGCTACTATTATCTAATGAATAAGTGGCATTATCATGCCAAATTTGTAAGCTTCTCAAGGATTTATATTTATTGCTTTTGAATATAATCTCTTAATTAGGCCATGGGATTGTTCTAAAACGTTCATTTCTCAAGATTTTTTTAGGATAATGACATATTAACTAATTAAGTGCATCTAACTTTTAGCAACATACATTATTTATCAACTATTTATAAAAGTTTGGTACCATTTTCTTAAGTTTCTTCACCGTGATCAAATTTGCATCAAAATTTTTTATTATATTTGAATTTATTTTTATTTTTTATGTGCATTATAAATTATATTTAAATAGAGGGACTTAAGGCTATTTTTGCTATTTTTCACGTTCATATAACAAGTAGTCATAGTTTTTTTTTAAAATGTATGATAAGTATGTAATTTGTTTTCCAATTGTTTTATTATGTATGTAGCCAAATATAATACAAAAGACTGAAAAAAATAAAAAGAAACCTAAACATGAACAAAGATACAAAACACTTCCAAATAAATATGTTGTCATATTTAGCAGTGATTCAAGGTAAAATCGCAATATTACATTTTATTTTCTGTTTCAAGATCCCACACATGTTATGAATTATTTTGAGCTCAGATAAACATAATTAGGTTGATAGGTATTCAATTGGGTAAATTGGAGCTCATCTTTGTTTGATTGGAGTTAACTAATGTTTGATTAAGTAGGCAAAAGTAGAATGGTGTTTGACGACCATTTAGACTTGGAGTTTGATCAAGTGAATACTTTTATTCACTAATTACGAGGATACGACTCTCTTGAACATCATTTATCTACTAACAACATTGATGTGGACTCTCATTCGATACAAATGCCCAAATATGTTGCATCATTTTTTAACAATGCCATTTAGATCTTGATGATTTATAAGAAGTTAACAACCACACCAATTTATTTTTAATAACTTTTTTAGTTTTCTTAACCACATACTCAGGAAAACAACTTAAATAATAAGAGAATGAAGAGCAAATCAAAGTTTAATAAAGCGAGTCTACTGCTTACTAACATGAATCAGATAAAAATGTGAATGCTAAAGAAACATATTATTAGACTTCATTTTTATGAGATAAGTGGGTTTATTAGATAAAATGAAAGTCTTATATACATACCACTCAATTTCGATGTATTTACATGTCTAATGCTTAAACTTCAGCCTTTACCTACATCTCACTTTACCTATGGATTAAAATGTATATTACACTGTTTAAAAAAATTGTGATATTAAAAATTTTAGTTGGTACAAATCTAAAAAGTATAGTTAAAGGGTTAGATATGTAATTAAATGCATAGTAATTGGGTGAAATGTATGCAAACACCTTTTTTTTTTTTTGCTATTTTACAACCAAAGTATAATGAATAGCCAATCACAAAACCCTAAAAGCTTGATAGTAATTCTTTAGCAAATTGGTCATGTAAAGCAATGTTTGTCCTCACTCTCTCTTCATGTTACCTTCAATATAACCAAAAGAAACCCATCAATGTGGCTAACTTAAAATCCAATCCATCACCAAAAAGAGAGTGACACTAGACCTTCTCTATGACACAAGTAATACAATCAATCCTTCATTGTCTCCTTTACTTCATTTCATGGCATCCAATATTTTGTTGTAACAAACTGTAGCCTTGGCTAATTGCCATCTCCTTTATATTTTCTTCTCATTGCCAACTCACTTTGATGCAAACCCCATATCTTCATATACAGTTCTCACTTATCTTGCACAGAATTTCAATGCAACATGAAATGACATTAATTGAACTTTAGTCAAAGCATCTAATGATGATGATTCTGGCTCCTTTGGCCAATAGAAAGTAGATCCAGCTTTTCACGTGTTGCCTGCTAATGAATGTCACCTGCATATTGCTCAATTCTCATGTATTTATATATCTAACACCGAGATTTTAATTTTTACATATATGACATTTTATATGTATAAGAAAATGGCTTGTAATGTAAAAGATTTTGGTTGTATAAATGTAAAAGTAAAATTTTAGATATTATATATATGTAAATACATAATAATAGGCAGTATGTATGTAAATGCCCCCCCTTAAATAAATGTGTGGAGAAATATTATTTGTGTTAGGCTGGTTTGTTTATAAATAGGGCTGTCAAAACGGCTCATTGTTCGCGAACAGCTCGTGTTCTGCTCGTTCGTTAAGTTAACAAACCGAACACGAATAAAGATTTCTTCATTCTGGTTTGGCTCGTTTTGGTTCAAAATTCTACTCACTATATATATATATATATATATATATATATATATATATTGATGAGGTAGTATTTTTTAAAAAATTTAATTGACTATAAGTCTATAAAGATTTATAATCAATTAAAAGTGTTAATTTTAAAAATAGAATAAAAAATATTAAATTAGATTCAAATGATGTTTTAATATAAACAATAAGTTTTAAATCTTACCCAAATCTTTAACGTCTTATGATTACGTGATTAGAGTTGTCAAAACGACTCTTTGTTTGTGAACGGCTCGTGTTCGACTCGCTAAGCAAACGAGCCGAACAAGAACACACTTTTGGAGTTCGAACTCGTGTTCAGCTCGTTTACACCCCTATTTATAAAACAAAACTACTGTCGTTTCAAGTAGTAGTAATTCTATATAATTTTTAATTTATAGACAAAGCATATTATGTGCATGAAAAATCATACAGCATAAATTCACTTTCAAGTGTTCTTCGTGATGATCTCTCATCTATAAAACCATGGCTTGCTTCTAATTCACTTAACGTAGTCTACCTGTAAAGAGCTGACATATCAGATATATGGTTGCTTTATATAAAGCCTAACGTGGTCCATAGAAGAGAATAAGAGGCTTAGACCCACTTCAGGCTATTATTTACTGGAAAAATTATATATATTTTTTCTTTGGTTTGGTTTGGATTATGAAGGATTCAGATCTGTTTCAGAATAAAAAAGATTGAAAAAGGTGGAGAAACTATTTCTTGAAGATAATATGATGTATAGACTCTGAAAACTCTGAATGAAGCACATGGAAGTACTTCTGCACCTGCTTTCAGAGGTTGAGTTACCTCGTATGGCAGATCAAGATGGGTGATTAAATCACTGAATTGAAAGGAGAATTTAGCTGAGAGATTTGCTAGCTTGAAGTATTTTAATTTGTTTTGATTTGTATTACTGTTGGTAAAGGAAATGAGAGTATTGAGTTTAGTTTTATATTGAATGGTGAAAAGTATGTTGGTGTGGTTTGAAGAAATAATTAGTTGGACCTCTCCCATAAACTTGAAGTTTTGGGTTGGAGGTAAGTTTTGATTGTTGGTAGTTAAATGAGCTAAATTTTTGCCTCTTTCGATTCTCACTCGCTAATAATTGATATCAGCGTTGATCGATGATTCTTGTTTGTTTTTGTTTTTTTTTTCTTTTTATTTAGAATGATTCGTTTGTTGTCTATTTTCGTATAATTCTTTTATCCGAGTAAATTTCTCTTCAGTATCATATAAATGATCTGGAGGAGATAAATATGAAAGTAATGACATACGACAATAAAGACAAACAAAAAAAAACATGTGGAGAGCTTTCGTCAAGTAAACTATGCTTGATAGCCCAAGAGTGTGCGCCCGAAATTAGATCAGGTCAAAATTTCATTGGAATATATCCACTAATAAAACTTTACGAAAGTAATTCACAACCATAGATTCAAGTGTGTGTGCTTATCCTTGTGGGGGGGGGGGGGTGCCCAATAATACTCTCGATAAAAAGAATGTTGCTTACACTTGTATAAAGACTAGTAAAGGGTATCACAAAGGTTGATTATCTCACAGGAACGTTCCAATGCCTTCAAAGCTTGCGCCAATCCATATGGATAGAGAACAAATCTCTCACGATCCCATACGGATGGCGGCTTATCAACGACCAAGACTTATGAAATAACCGGGTCATCCCATAGGATCCACACTATGCTTCCAAGGCCAGGTTGTATCATAAGGATAAAGGGTGAATCTTTGTATCCTAAATGGGTGGCGGCCTATCCACAATTAGGCCCTACGAGACAACATCATTGAAGCGTCAGAAGCAGTGATAGGGCTCAAAAAAGGTAAATAAAGGAAGGGTAAGTGATCCTAATAGGGTAGAGATAGTCGGGTCAAGTACCACCGATCTGTCAATCTAAGTTGTTGGACCCCAAGTCTACTTAGTCCTAAAGATAGTCAACCCAACACAACCAGAATCTGGGACCCCCTTGTCAGTTATCCATGAATTGTGTCGTCTAAGGGGACCTTGGTAGCCCTAAGGCTGAAAGAAGAAAACTATAATCCTATGACCCTATGCAACTAAGAAGAGCAGAGGTGAGAATTATTCTTACCGAAGTGGAGAGGATGTCACTAGAGTGTAAAACAAGAGGTGAGATCTAACTACAAGGCTGAAAAAAACTCTCAACAAAGAACTTACTCCCCATTTGGGTCAAGCCTCTAACACCTTAAGCGCAATAGACAACCACTTAAGTAGAAATCTATGATGGCCCAGTCGGGTCGGAGAAGCAGGGGAAGTTCTCATCGGGACATGCAAAATGATACAATTATCTATTCAAGTCCTAAGTGTGGAGACTCTATTAGTTATGACTTGGATGCTAGTCATGCATGCAACCCATTTAAAATCCGATCAGACGAACATGCAGAAAATAAAGTGCAATCTAACCTAGAAATGATATTTACATTTTTTTTGTTTTGCTGACATAATATTGTGAGAGAATATAGAAGTCCCGCATGAGAACTACAAACATAATTAAGTCTTATTTAGATATGTGATTATTTGAGGGTGAGTAATCGTTAAGTTTCCCTCCAATAATCAATAAGTTTGGGGGAATCTATATGATATAAATTTAAGTGATTTTGCTACTTTAAATACCATTCTTTTTCTATTTCTTATGACTTTACACTTGTGAAAGATTTCTTGGTGGTATTTTGAAAGTTACAAAAGTTGATGATGCGTTGAAGAGCTAAAACATGAATCGAGAAAAAATATTGGACTGGTGTATATGGATTTATAAATTTATTAAGCTTTTGAGATTTTTTTAATGTATATGTACCTTCAAAAGCATATAGCCTTCTGAGATTTTTTTAACATACTTGTACATTTTAAGATTTATAATCTTCTGAGATTTTCTAAATATACTTTTATTTTCTAAGACTTGTAGCCTTATGAGATTTTTTGAGTGGAGTGTCAGAAAATCACTTGCTCATTGAGTGTTTTTATTGAGGACCCTATCCATTATTAGCTTCTTATTGAGGCTATCTCATTTGCATGCCTGCTAAGGGTATGAATGGAAAATTTATCCACCAGTTCCCCTTAAAAAGTCTTTTTTAGTGAGAATTATGTACACGATTAATTTCCCATCGAGACTAGCTCATGAGCATGTCTCATAGAGATATAAATAGAGATTGCATTTGTAACTTGCCATCAAGAAGTCTTTCTATTGAGGATTGTGTCCACTATTAGCTTTCCATCAAAATTATCTCATGGGAGTGTCTTCCAGAGGCATAAGTGAAGATTGTGCCTATCACTTGCCCTCAATGGGTCTTTCTAGTGAGTATTATACGCACCACTAGCTTCCTATCAAAATTATTTCAAGCACATGTCTTTCACGAGTATAAGTGGAGACTACGTCTATCACTTACACTCAATATGTTTCTTCTAATTAGGATTGTGTCCACTATTAGCTTTTTATCTATACTTCACATCGACATATCTTTCAAGGGAATGAGTAAAAATCTTATCTATCATTTACTTTCAAGTGGTCTTTCTAGTGAGGATTGTATCCACAACTAACTTTCTATTGAGATTATCTCATGTATTTATCACTTGCCTTTAAATGATCTTTATTGTGAGAATTGCTTCCACTACTAGCTTCTTATTAGGAATAATACTTGCCTCAATGAGTATTTCTAGTGAAGATTGTGTCTACTACTAGCTTCTCATTAAGACCGCCTCATTAGTGTGTATTCTTAAGGTATAAGCGAAGATTGTGTCTGCCACTTGCTCTAAAGGGGTCTTTCTAGTGAGGATCGTGTCCACTGCTAGTTTTTGAATGAGACTGCTTCATGGACATGTCTTTTAAAGGCCTAAGTGGAGATTATGGTCTGTCACTTGCTCTCAGAGAATCTTCCCAATGAGAGTTATGTCCACTGCTAGCTTTTCATTAAAACTACAGCATGGGCATGTCTTCTATTGATATAAATGAAGATTGTGTCAGCATTTTACCCTCAAGAGATATTTTAATAAATAATATTATTTATAAAAATGTTGATTAATAAAAAAAATTTGAATGATAGATTTTTATCTCTAAAAATTAAAAAAAAATCTCTTAAGAAATTAAATGAGAAACTTCCATGAGTTATTTCTATGATAAGATCTTTTAACAAATGAGGGCAAATGGTCTTTTATAGAGATAAAGCAGGTAGTAGTTGTACTCCTTATTCAATAATTTTAATACTTTATTTATCATGATTCTTTTGATCTTCTCTACATTGTTCTTGTAATTAATGACTTATGCGAGTTTGAAATATAAAATGTTAAATTTATTTTCTTTAAAGTGGCCACATCTTTCTATTGAATGCCCATTTAGATGATATAAATGACAGTATTGAGATTGGTCACCACCGTTTATCTTTTTTAGTGGCCTTGGCCATTTTAAGTATTCAGAATTGTGAATCTCCATAAAAATCTTACTTTTAGATGTATTTAATAGATTATGATTGGATGCCTCATATTAATTCTGATAAAATGATTATTTTTCATCTATCAACTTCATTTACTTTTTTCTCTAAGAGGTTTGTGCAATTTCACCAAGAGTGTTCTGTGTTTTCCAGAAGATTGCTCAAATTATCTTTATTGTGCATTAATAGCTTCATTAACAATAATTTGAGCCTTAATGTGACAGATGAGACTAATGTAAGAGTGAACTATCTTTCGCATTAATGATGAGTAGAATGGCACAAGACACAACTCTCCTTGGAAGACACCCTTTGATAACTCTGGATTCACAATTATAATTGGACGAGCTTGAGTATAAAATTTTTAAAAATATTCTTCAAGTAACTCTGCCTCATTTTTTGAATCATAGAAAGATGAGAGAAGTATTTGATAATCTTTCAATTTATTATAAGTTGTTCTACAAAAAAACATTGATGCGTTCATTAAATGTGTGAATAGTCCCTATTAGAAGAAAGTAAAATCAAGTATGTGCTTAGCCTTGACCTTTAAGGAGAATACATAGCAGTTGAGCACATTAGAGGTCCATTGTGTGTGCATATGATTCTATTGTTGTCAATATGTTCATATGGGTTAGATATCCAGTCATATGAATCTATGTGTGCGAGCTTAAAAGCAACCAGAATAGGGTGATGGGGGACTATCTCGACCAAAAAAAAGAACTCATGGGAACAACATCAAGTAAAAAATTTACTTTTAACCATTTGAAAAAATTCTTTTTAAACCATACATTGTAATTTGTCATGAATTATGTGATGAAGTTGAGCTATATTTTCCAAGAGTGTTGTGGTTTGTAATTTGGTCAGGTTGCATGAGAAAGATGTGTGAAACTAGTAGTATCCAAGTGTTCAACTTTTTGACATAGTTGTAGAGTTCTTAGAAGAACTCCAATATGAGGAGGGTCCACAAGAGGAGGGCGTCCCTGATTGATGGTTGATATTAGGGTAAATGAACCTTACCCATTTACGCTAATGCGGTTGTTAGGCTTCACACAAAAGCTAAAGAATTTTTTTGAGATTCCTCCATTCTTCGTATGCGCTTGTCAAGAAGCAAAGAATAGACATCTTCAATGATACCCATCATGGGGAAAGTATATAAAGGCTTGTTGTCCCTAGTACGGGATTTTCTTTTGGAAGGGTTGGAATTGGAGTGTAAGGCTCCATTGCTATGACTATTACACTTTTAAGCTATTGAAAGAGTGCTCACACTTTTATAAAGATGGGATTTTGTTTCCCACTTAAAGCGCCAAACTATTGTGTTCCATAAAATTCTCAATTACAAAGAAAACTTTTGTATTAATTCAGTATAAGTTTTCATCACACACACATATAAAGATGCAAGTGACAATCATATTTTCTAAGTGAAAAAAAATCCTAGAAAGGGAAAAATCATGGGACCTAGACAAGTCAAAGTAATTCACTAGAAAAAAAATGTACAGATATTAACTCTTCTCCCATATTAAAGAAGTTGGGTTTACAAGCTGATGTTAGTGGCTACAAAAAATTAATTGACTGTAAAAACTATAGTTGGTTGCTATAATAGTCATTGTTGGCCATAAAAAATTACTGGGGGTAATTGACGGTGGCCTTTGGTGTCCGACTGTGAACTTTAGACTGGTGACAAGCTCTAACACTACAAGAGTTAAGTTTTAGTATTCAGCTCACTCTTTTCTCCCTTCCTCCTCCCCCATTAAGTGAAAGAATGCGGGCTTATTTATAGTTTTTAGAGAGACATTTTGGTAAAATTGGTCAAATTTCAAAACACTCATATCATATGATTTACATTGATCCCCTTGTCAAATATAATATTTCCAAAATTTAATTTTCTTAACAACATCACAATTAAATAATCTTAGACTTTTTGGATTCCTCTCCTTGAGCCTCTCAATTTAACTTTAAGCATGTCAAAGCTCGAAATCATTTGGCCTTCCAATCGATACATCAAAACCTTTAACTACATTTTAAGTGTTTGATCTAGACTTATTTGAACTCGAAGCAGATCACATTGGGCATCGTCTCTGCAAGACAGTCAATTTGACAATAAACTTCTTAAAATCGGGCCTGAATGATCATGAATTTGATATAAAAATATTTTTTACTCAAAATATATCAAGATTCATGCATGATGATAAAACTTCTTTGAAAAAACATCACTCGAAATGATTCAAGTTCCTATTACTTTTAATGCATTCCACATGATAAATTTACCTACAAATTTAAGATTAATTGTGATAATATCAGTCTTTATTTTGTATAATATTTTAGTTTGACGAAAATACAAAATTAATCCATAAAGCTGAATTCTGAATAACTCATGTGACATTTCGGCTATTTGGGATCAATTTTTATTTTATATTTTTTGTTTTTCAGAAATAAAAAATAGAAAATAAATAAAAATTATAGTCAAATAAAAACATTACAATAACCCAAACTCTAGGTTCCTTTCACATTTTTGAATAAATCATATAAATATGTATATATTGAATATCTGCAGACTTTTAATATTGCTCTGTTGAAAAAAATAAGACAGCAATAGCATGCAGCCCACCCGAACCTTCCCAAGTATAAATCAACCACTCTCTTTTGAGCCATGTGCGAGTTGTCACCTCCCTAAAGAGCTCTTCGGGGTTGTGGTAAACCCAGGACTTTAATACTGTTTTTTGGCCTTATACCTAGCCGATGTGGGACATTTTATCGGTGACATTCTCCTCCACCCAATCACGTGACGCGCTCGTCACGAATTGGCTCCACCGATGGTCCCACTGAACCATGGAGAGTCCACACACCTAGTAGACAGTAATCTATTTTGATACCACTTGTCACCTCCAAAAAAAACTTCTAAGAGAGGTGGGCAGCCCGGGATTTAAATACCATTTTTCGGCCCTACACCTAGCTAATATGAGATTATTTGACCGTGACAGATCGCACGCAATTTACATGCATTATCCAATAAAATTAAAAAAATAATTAAAGTGGGGCCCACTTACATACAATTGTGATGGAGTGAGTATTTTGATTGGTTCACCGCACACATTTCTGGGTGAACATAGGTAATAATTTTTCCTCTCTTTCAACTAATTTTCAAATTCTGACTCAAATTTAATATTCCAGAAGGTCTACATGTAATTATATTTCTCCCAAACCTCCCTTCTTCCTTTCAGCCATAGAATACAACAGAGGACCTCCTTCCATCTTCATGAGCTTCGCCCTCCTCCTCGCTCCTGTCGCCCTTCTCCTCATCATCCACATCCTCGACTTCGTCGGCACCTCTATCTTCAACTTCATCTTGGATGTCGCAGCATTCTTCAACGACTTCTTCGGCTGCTTCTCTTTCGATTTCCGCGGGCACTTATGGAGATTATATGACGCACTTTGGCCTCGGGAAGAAGGTGGCGGCTCCTCGCCGTGGGGGGTGGCGGCGGTCGTCGTCTTCCTCATTGTTCTTGCATCGCTCCGCTCTGCTTTGCTTGATAAGTGGGCAGAATCTTGAGAGTCATGTGATGAATTCATTGTTGACAGTGGTTAATGGATGTTAGGGTTTTGATGAGGTAATTTAATGGTGTAATTTGGTGGTGGAAAGAAGAGAGAAGATTAGAGGAAGACGGCTATTGGTGCTGTTTAGTTTGTAGAAGTTTTTTGCAAATATTTTGCAGCTGGTTTATGTTTTTCTTTTTATAATTATATTGATTATTGGAAATTGAAAATATAATACTTGATTAAAGATTCTTCTTTCTTAGTATATTCAATTTAAAATAAATTCAATAATTTAAAATTTAGATTAAGATATTGTTATTTGGTGGATGTGTATGTCTGTGTGCGTGTGTGTGTGTGT
>NEWO01000033.1:1544855-1557088 GCA_003013225.1 Phalaenopsis aphrodite | reverse complement strand
CCTAAATTGATGGCAATTTTATCTAGTATTAATTACAATTCAAAGCCATTATGAGGAGGCAAAAATTAATTTCATTTTGAAAATGGTAGCATTCTCCGCATGCAAAAATCAAAGGATGCAGTCAAAAATTGATGGCCTAACCAATATCAAAGTAACGACCTTTCTAATGTAGAAAAATGAGAAAAGATTAAGATTCTCATGAATTAAACGACAAAAAAAAGGTAAAAATATATTTTTTTTATATTTTTTTTAATCAAAATATTTATCAAGACTATTGAATTCAACAAGAGAAAAATATTGTAGAAAAGTTTTAGTTAATTTCTTATACAATAAACTTTTGATAAAGCAAGTCAACGATTTTGAAATTCATGATTATCATGATAAAATTTCTTAATTAAATTAGGATGAATTTAAAAAAATATTTTAAAAAAAATTAAATGTAATACATTATTAATTTTTTAAAAAAACTTTATTTAAATTTTCTTAAGATAAAATCAACAATTTTGAAATTTATTAATCTATGTTTCAATTAAAAATTTTGGCATATTTTTTCCCTCACTAGCATAGATAAATCTATATAGGGGTTAAATTTTTTGCACGTCCTATTCAAACATAAAAAAGAAAAATAAATTTAAAAAATAATAAAATTCATAAAGATAAGCAAGTTCTGTGTAATAGCAGAGGGTAAACCAACAGAGAAGTTCCCCACTCTCAATAACATAATGATAGCTATTTTGTTATCGAAGTAGTTGACATATAAACTAGGTTTCTTTGCTATAATATTATCTGGTCTATATATATTACTATAGGACTGAATGCTTTTGTGTGTGATTATTCTATATTGATGGATTAACCTTGTATACTTTATCTTTCATCTTTAGATTACATGTTGTCTTCCTTGACTGCATGTTATGAGAGCATGTTTTGTGGTTTTGTTTTCTTGGTTCTTAGTAAGATCCTCAATTTCTTCTCTTCTATTTCAATCAATCTCTCTTCAACTCACAATATCCCTCTAATGGAAGACATTGTCACTTTTGGATCCCCATCCCCTACCTTTCATGTACCTAAAATCACCAACCCACCATCTCTCAATTTCTTGATCTCTCACGTTAAACAACTTGAGCAAAACTAATTAACCACAAACAACTATCTTATTTGGAGGGCTCAAATCCCTAAATTTTCTTATGGAAAATGGCTTTTCTAGATTTTTAGATGGAAGTACATCATACCCTAAAAAATTCTCCTTGAAAACACTGAACCAGTGACCATAAATCCTCAGAATACTTCATGAACCCTGATTGATATAAACGTGCAACATCTTTATATTATATTATCTCTACAACAATTGTACCATATGTTTTGTGTATTTAAAAGACATTAGACATTTATAAAACGATTGAAGCAAGATTGTAGCTTACAAATAGATCAAGGGCAAAACAACTTAAGAATGAACTTCATTATATATGAATAAAACAAAACACTAAGACACAATAACTCTTTGAAATTAAGGCCCTTGTGGATAATGTAACTGTTGTTGGTTTCCATACAGATCAGAGAGACGTTGTTCTCTTTATTGACCACTAGTTGTGAGTTGGATTTTATCTGGAGATGTCGTAAGCAAAATGTAACTTTGAAATCACGATTTCAGACTCGACTTGGTTGTTTATGACTTTGAATCCTATTGTTATCAAATGGTACAAATGATCTTTGGTTAGATTTATTATAATGAGACCAAGCTCTGCCTCAGTTTGATTAGACGCTTTGTTTTATATTCAGGACGCAGTTAAGTTTATCAGTTGTTGTTTCTTTATCGGGCTCACTTGGTTCAAAGAAGCGAGCTAGAAAATATGCTATGGCTCCAGCCTTCATCACGTTTGGGGCATGTAAGAAAGTTCGAACTCGTTGGGTTATACTGCCCATTTAAAAAGTTGAATGGAGTGTTCCGACCTTGTGAATATTGACTTGAGTGGATGGCTGATGATGATCCTGACCGAATGTATTTGAATGTACGGGCAGAGTCTATGGGCAAAAAGAATGAGAGAGAATATTAATTTTTTCATAATTGAATACTTGAGCTTGGCTCCTCAGAGAACTCAACTAACATAGTAAATCAAGAACTACTTCCAATGTTTCTCTTAGATTAAAACCAAGGTAATTGCCTTAGGACTAACTCTAAAGTATGGGAAAAGTTCCTTATTATGATTTGGGCTTTAGAAAAGTGGTGGTGACTTTGGTTTTAAAAATCAGACTGGATCAACTGGTTTGACTGTTTCAACAGTGAACTGCTCATTCCATCAGTTTGGTCAAAGCCAGAATTGTTTCTGCATAGAATTGAGATTGAACTGGTTAGAACCATGGTTGAACCAAGAAATCGGTGAACTAGTATGGTTTTTAAGCAACCACTTAGTTCAAGTATTATTTAATTTTAGCCTTTACATTTTTATGGGATGGCCAAAAATAAGATATTTAAATTAAAAAAAATAAAGTATTATGTCTTAAATTTTTTATTTAGAATGTTGTTCAAAATATTCAAAAGTATTGTCTTAAAATAAAAGATTATTTATTAAGTTGATAAAAATGTAATTAATATATCATTATTTTATAATTTAAAATATATTTAAATAATTTAAATATTTATTACGTAATCCAATTCAACTTTTGGTTTAATCCTAGTTGCAGCATTGAAGCTTGAACCTTTACTTCTTCTGGTTTAATGTCTGGCCCTTTCTTCACAACCTTAGCAGTGATGCTAGGGAGTCATTTAATTTTCGAAATGCTTGTTCATATTCATCCAACCAATTGAAGCTTTTTACTCATTGTAAGGTTTTGCAGAAATGAGCACACTTATCACTCGACTTTGAGATAAAATGGCTTAACACTACGATTTAATCGGTCAGCTTTTTGACTTCCTTGGTGTTTCAAGGGCATGTCACATTGTTTAATGCTTGAACCTTCTTCAGATTGGACATAATTCTTTCAGGTGTTAGAAGTTAACCTAGGAATTTCTACGTCGCTATGTTGAATGTGCATTTTAGTGGGTTAAGGGCCTTGTTGAACTTTTATTTCAAAATTTCCTTTTAAATCATACATGTGTTTCTTGGGTGTCTTAATTATTACTAATTCACCATCCATATACACTTCATCAATTTTTCTTTTCCAGTTTGTAAAGCTTACATCCATCAGGCGCTCATAGGTTGCCGCAACATTTTAATCCTAAAGGACTTTATATTATAATAGTACACTCCCTCACTAGTGATGAATGATGTCTTTACAGCGTCAGTTGGGTACATTATTATTTGATGGTACCCGGAGAAGGCATTATAAGAGCTCATCATTGAATGACTGATCGATGCGTCTATGAGTATATCAATCCTTAGAAAGAGGTAACTATATTTCAAATAAGTGACATTTAGATTGTTGAAACTGATACACATCTGTCACTTGTGGCTCGCTTTCTTGACCATGAACACGTTAGACACCTATGCCATGTACTAGAAATCTCAAATGTAACCCACTTTCAACAACTTTTGCACCTCTTATTAGATTAGCTCAGTCAATATGATTGTCGGCATCTTCATCTTTTACTTCATTGGTTGGATATTTGGATTGACATTCAGTTGGTTACAATCAACATCAACTGACACTTTAAAAATTTTGACAGCAGCCCAAGATAAGATTTCTCAAGGATTCTAAAGAGTCGACTTGCATCAAAAGCATTGCTTAGCAACAAAAATTTACCAGTTTTGTCATTATCGGCAAGGACATTTTGGGTGATATCACTGGTCTTATGGCCTTTTCTTTGCTAGATGTCAAGGTTAAGAGGCTCCTAGTAAACGCTTTTGACTACACAGTGATAACAAATACATGAATTCCCTAGATTGCCTCAGATAGTGATTACCTCCCCATCACCCAGAACTTTCATAGCTACATAGTATGTAGAGATGATAACAAAAAAAGAGTTGAGCAATGGGCGACCAAAAAAGATGTTGTAGGTGGGCGGAGAATCAACCACAAAAAATCTACCATGTCGGTGAATTTGTTCTCAGCTTCTTCCTATGCGACAAGCAGGGTGACAGTTTATAAGGCTTATTTTCTCTGTCCAGAGAATCCATAGAGTGGCGTGAACGTGGTTGAAAAATGAATGGGGCTCAAACCCATCTTGTCAAGACCAATTGAAAGATAATATTCACCAAGGGCCTAGTGTCAATGAGTATGCTCCCAATCGGATAATTTTTTGTTAGAATGATGATGAAAATAACATTATTGTAGGGGTTGCTCTTTGGTGGTTAGTTTGTGTCGGTAAAAGAGATGGGAGTATGCAAGGCAGTGACACATGATTTACCCCTTCTAGAACTATTCAAGTTTGTTTAATGAGATGATTCTCCTCCATTCCCTACAAAGATGAAAAAAACTATGCCAGATATATGTATCCTATGGGCACAAACAAACTTGTTCGCAATTTATTCAACAAGAGACTTTCTTTATCCTTGGGTATTTGCTCTGTACACCATAAGTTCCTTCAGCTTCATGACTCTAATCAGATTTTTGATTAGGCTTCAGAGGTGTCAACACTCCTCAGTATCATAAGTGTGGTCCCCATGATACACATGGTACATCTTCAGGTGAAGAAGATATGCTATGGCTTTCATCAGGGTTGTTTTCTTGAAACAATTTTTATTTTGGACAACTTCCACTATCTCAATCATTGAGACTCTTAGAAGGGTTTCCCTGGGGATCTCATGAGTTGGTGGTAGTCTCTAATCATATCAGTCCAGTCACTGCTTAGTGTAACAAACTTGTTTCTCCTTATATATGACCTTGTTGGTCACCCGATTATCCGAGTGTATACATGAATTAATGATGTGAGCTCGTGTGGGAGTGTGAGGGTTATGACTCAGTTTCTACCCTTCTCCCTAGACAGTTCTCCTCGGTCGGTGATATAATGACTGTTGTTGTAGTATATCAGTGCATCTATTGAGACTTGATTTTGGAATCCGGTAAGCCCTGGATGTTTATTTTATGTTTATTGGTTTTCTTGAACCTTTTTTGAATTAAATTGATAAATTTTTGGTATAAGAGTAATGGATATGGAGAAATGAATTTATAAACAGAGCCATAAGATTGATTTGTAGATGACTGTGAGAGCATTGAAATTTTCTTTTATAACCTTTTATTTATGTATATTATATTATGTAATTAAATGTGAATGTCAAGTGTAAGTATTGGGTAATTATGGATCCAAGAATAGGATGTGACAGATAAGCATAGTTTCAGTCAAGTTAGGGTGGTACAAAGTACAATAGGAACTCTTCTACCAGATTTTATGACTCAATTTGCTAGTTGGGTGGCTCAACTAATGGGTGATGCTCAGAGCAGAATGTCTACTCCGAGAGTAAACAAGGGAGATAGACATTTGAAATTATTCTTGAGATTGAAGCCGCATTGTTTTAAGGGAGTAGCAGAGCCTCAAGTAGCCAAGGATTGACTTCTGAGACTAGAGAAATCCTTTTATAATATGCAGTGTCCAAAGAATCGCAAGGTACCCCTGGCGGTGTTTCTACTTAATGGTGAAGCTAAGCGCTGCTGACAAAGCTTGTAGAAGGAGAAGTGTCAAGGAAAGATGAATGTTGAGATTACTTGCGAGCAATTTACTGATACATTTAGAGATTGATTTTTACCTCAATCAGCCAAATAACAGATGCAAGTGTCCTTTCTAAGATTGGTTCATGGGAATAATGTTGTAATGCAACATGAGGCATTATATGATAGAAGGTGTATGACACCTTTATCTTGGATGGAGGTGGGTGAAAGAAGATTGATGGGTTTTGATTTAGTATATGATGCCACTGAAAAGATAGACTAATCTATGATAGATTGAGAGCATCACAAGATATGCAGAGGATGTATTATGACCCAATGCATTGAGCAGTTAAATTTTAAATGGAAGATTTTGAATTTTGAAGTCAATCCCATGAAACAGGTAAGTAGATTTGGTAGAGTGGGAAAGTTGAGTCCGAGATTCATTGGGCCTTTTGAGTTGATTGACAGGATTAATAATTCTGCTTATCGATTATTACTACCTGAATATATGTTGGATGTGCATGATTTGTTCATGTATATGTTTTAGAAAAGTAGATTTTTGATGTTGAGCGTAGAGTTCCCGAGGATGAGGATGAGATAAAACCTAACTTGGCCTATAGAGAGGAATGAGAGCATATTTAGGCCTTTGATGTGAGACAAGTGAGGAGCAAGCAAATCCTTATAGTTAAAGTTCATTAGAGGCACATTTTAAAAAGGGAAGTCAATCAGGTTGATATGAGGCAATGTTTTCTAGATTTGTTTGATAGTTAGATATTTTGAATGTTGATGACGACATTTTTCTAGGGAGAGGGAAATGTAATTACTACTACTGTAGTATACCAGTACACTATTGAGACTTAATTTTGAGATACGGTAAGCCTTGCATATTTATATTATATTTATAATTTTCTTGAAGTTTCTAGAATTAATTTGATCATCAATCTATTATTTAATTATTAATACTTTTGTTTAATGTCTGATTTCTAAAATATTTTAATTTGATTGTAGAGTAGACATGATTATATTTTGAGTATAATTTTTTACCTATTTTTATATGTATCATAAGTTACAAAATAAAAGGTTCTCATTGAATTTTAATTTTTTAAGAATTTAGTACAACTGTATACAAGTGCACTTTCTAGGACTAGCTGATGTTCACTTTGGCAACTGTTTTCACCGGCATGTTCTATACATTTTTTTTTCTATTTATTGACTATTTTTTTATACTTTTTGGACTACTATATTTCAAGATGTAAATAGATTTATGCATAGTTTATGTCTATAAAAAAAAAAATAATTCAAAAAATTTTCATTATATCTATTTTACATATATTAAAAAAAAGATAATTATATGAACAATTAAACATGAATATCCCATTCCACTTAAAGAAAATGATTACATGCGTTTTTCACATTTACCAAAATCATGAGTTGTAAAGAGAGAAAGGAAGGGATTTTAGAGAGATAACTTCAGTTTTGGGGGTTCGATTTCGTCTGTTGAGCCAGTTGGGAAAATTGATCTGCTTTGGATAGGCTATTTTTGGGCTATTTTAGTTTTCAAATTCATTATTTTCTCGTAATGTTTTCGTATTTTATTTGTCGAAATTTCATACAAATTTAGATCTATAAAGATTTACAAATTCTTCATTGCAGAACTTTTTATATGTTGTAGCTTAGACCGTATTGGACACATCAACATAAGAAAATTACTTTTTGGTCAAGTATCTTCTGTTGTACATTATTTTATATATGTTGGCATGTATGTTAAACATGTTTTTTCATACATGATATGTTAAAAATTGATATGCCAAATTTTTTAGCATTTACATGCTTTTGTGTCATAAATATGTGTAAACAATGATGAAAATTGAGTTGTCGGTGATTGTGGTTGGGCTTCTGTATGTTATGTGCAATCAAGTAGAGTTATAAGAGGTTTTCACCTATGTAATTATCCATCTGTGTGCTTGATATACCTGAACAAATATGAAAAAGTGGAGGTATAAGTGGAAGTAGAATTAGAAGGGGCATAAGAGAAATATAAACAAGAGAAGGTAAAAGGGGCGAAGGGAAAATATTAAAATAATTTAAAAATAGAAATGATTTTTTTTTTATTTTCATGTTATTTCCTGCACTTGTGATATCATGTTGCTTACACTGATACTTAGCACATGCCTACCGCAGTTATAATTTCTTGTGTTGACACTATGTTAGAAACCATATATGATGTTTCATTATGCTCGATTAATTTTTTTGAACGCTTGTCTATTAGTTTTTTAAAATATTAAAAAGTGCAGTGGATTTTGAGTAGTCTACTAAGTTGTAGTTGCTCACCTCTGCTTTATTCGCATGTGTTGTTTCAGGAAAGGGAAAAACTCGGGTTGAGTACAAACTTTTGTGTTAATGGTGAGAGCTTGATTTTTTGTATGTTTGTTTCTTATATATACTTTTTTTATTGTCACGACGATGTTTATTTTTTGTTGATAGAGAGAATAAAACATAATTATTGTATATGTTTTATTTTATTATATATTGATATGATCTGAATGAATTTTGAATATTTTATTTTATATATTTGAAGAAAAATTAGGTAAATAAAAATTTCTTCCAAATTAATGTTGGGTAATAATTTATATGTTATGACCTCGACACTAGATGACCCGCCTCAATATGACAGGTTACATCGAGTTAGGCTATGACAATGCGTGAGTACGCCCGACCTGGTGTCTTTCGATCGGTGCTGACCGAGCACTATCGAGGTACTAGGTTTCATCATCCTTTTCTACGGTTAGGGAGCTCTGCTTCTGTTTGGTGCCACAACATTTTATCAAGGTTATTGCTACTACTTCTAGTTCTAATTCAAGGCATCTCTAACCATTTTTAGCATATGATCTTTCCGATTATGGACCTGTTCGACTACAAATTCTCTGGCGCACTCCACATTGGCATCGGTCTCTCTAGTGTGAGGTTCTTCTTCTTGCATGGTTCTCTTCTTGTTGGTGGAAAGATCCACGCTCACCACACCTTCTATGATGTTGAATCTGAGATTGTCTGTGAATCACACATAAGGAATATGACATAAAGAGAGAAAGAGAGAGAGAGAGAGAGAGAGAGAGAGAGAGAGAGAGAGAGAGAGAGAGAGTAATCAATAGTGATGAACATCGTTCTTTTCATAAAATGATTCTTCTATTTATAGAGGAGACAACACGATGATGATATTACATTTTACCCCCATTTGTAAGGGATCAGTACTAGGGTAATTCTGGTATTTTACAAGCATTGGCTTACCATCCGGTTGCTTTCTGGCTCAACCGGCTAAACTTCGTTGACTTCAGGTCAATGAGATTAACTTGGTGGGCTGAGCATGAACAGTATAGATCAGCCGACTGAGCTTGGTCAATTGATCCAATATGGTTGACTACCTTTGACCCCCAGTGAGTTGCCTTTGAAGTCTCCTAAGGACTTTCTTTAAATCAGTTTTACTGGGGGTAGGCCAGCATCGAGTTGATTTTCCCGTAGTGGTTGTCTTGAACACTCTTTTATCTCGTTTTCGGTCGACTGACTCCTGCTTGGATCATGTAGACGTCATCCTGTTCGCCTCATTGTTCAATACATTTTGAATTAGTTGGATTGATTATTCTGTCAGGTGGCCCACATGATCCCTTGAAAAAATAGGTCTCATTGAGATCGATTTAGACACCTTTTTGTTGTGTGTGTATGTTTTATATATATATCCATTCTAGAACATGCCCATATGCTCAAAGAAAGAAATATTGACCTTCATAAGCTTTGACCGCATGGGCTTGCCAAGAAAAAAATAATAGATAAAAGACGAAGAATAAAAAGGCACCTCCATCCCTTCTAGAAATTGAAAAAATTACAATCACGATCTTCTTATTTATTTTCTATTACGAATATTATAAAGTCGTAATGCATGATATTAGTTTAATAATTGTAAAAAACAATAAATTAAGCTCCCGACTTTTTTTTGGCAAATTTTATTTATTTTTCCAAATTATTATAAATGTTTTAAAATTTTAGTACATGTATTATTAATATTATTTGTTTTTTTCAATATGTCAATTAAACTCGTAGCATAGAAACCCGATTCATATGCTATAAATTCAAATCTCTTCGGTTGACCGTATCAGAGGAACCGAGCGTTGGACCGAAGAAAGAGAGAGATAAGAAGAAGAGTGAGGTCTCCCCCGTCGGGGAAAATGGGTGTTTTCGGACTTGTTGACCCATTTTATTCCATAAAATTATATGTTACAAATGAGGGGTGCCCCCAAAAAAATCGCTTTTATATTATAAAGTTATCCTATTTATTGAAGAAAGGAGGGGTAAAAAGTATACAAAAATTACATTTTTGTTATGCTTTTAAGAGAGAAGCAAAGAACATTTTTATCATTTTTTTTCGACCGTTTGATCGTCTCGAGATCTTTGCTGGCTTTCAAGTCTGTGTTTCTTTGTCTTGATCCTGATGACATTCAATAAATAAGAAATAAAGTGGCTTATATGTGAATTTCTTGAAGATGATGGTTATTTTAGTGTGGCTATTCTATCTGCCGAAGAAGAGAGTTGGTCGGCCAGACAGAAATGAGGTGGTTGAAAGAAAGAGCTCGGTCAGTCGACCGAAGTGAGGTGGTCGAAGGAGAGAGCTTGGTCGATTGACTGAAGTGAGGTGGCCGACTACTGGATTGCCTCGAGAATCATGCAACCTATTTTTGGGTATACAATATGTGTTTAATTGAATTTATTGCCAAAGCGAGGAATTTCAATGGGCTAAGTTCGAGCTCCTGCAAATGTTGAACGCTAATAGCGGGTCCTTAATTTCTTCTTTTAGTACAAGGGATTAGTTCATATTGTCCCACGAAAAGTGGAAGATTTACATGCATACCACTCAATTCCTATGATTTGTATTTCTAACACAAATTTAAATTTTTACATACATATCACCTTATTTATGCATAAAAAAGTGTAATTTTTTTTTTAAAAGTTAAAATGGTTATATATTTGGCGTGATATTAAAAATTTAGGTGGTATAAATAGCGGCGTGCATTGTATGGATGAATCCAAACAATCAAAGTGAACCGAACATGTTTCTTGATTTAGTTCAATTTTTGAAATAATGGTTATTCGGTTTTAAAATCTCTTACTTAGGGAGAACCATTTCGAAGCATTGACCCAATCGTCATAGACATTTCCTCGATCGGCTGCCCCGACTCGATTGGTACAACACATCGCCTTGACCGGCCGCCCCGGCCCAACCGACACTACACATCAACTAGATCGGTCGCCCAGTCCCGATCGACCGATCACTAAGGTTCGACTGGCCGCCCCGACCCGGTTGACCGATCGCTTAAGTCTGACTGGCCGCCCCGACCTGGTTAATTGATCACTTTGGTCCAACCAACCGCTCTGGTCCTATCGACCAATCACTTCGGTCCAGTCGGCATCTTAGCTCGACTGAGCTCGTTGGCTACGTTGCCTCGGGTTGACCACCCGGTCCACTCAGCGAGTTAAAAACCCAATTTCATTTGTATTGTACTTGTTTTTCATGATTTGCATTAGTATATTCACCTATTGCACCCTTATTGTGCACTTGTTGGAATATGTCCTCAAATGCCCATTTCCAAGTCACTACACCCCGTGCATACTCAATCCTTTGGATTGTTGTGTTCACGACACTCTCAACATCTCGGGTCATTGCCTCTACGACACACTCATTCCTCAGGTTGCTGCCTCCCCACCCTTGTTAGGCCATTACCTCCATGACACGCTCATTCTTCAGGCCACTGCCTCCACGATACGCCTGGGGCTATCAATTTGGCTCGTTGTTCGTGAACGCCTCATGTTCGACTCGTTAAGCAGCTTTTGTTTGGTTCGTTTGTTAAGCCCAACGAGTCGAACACTAACAATTTTCTTAGCTCGAAATGTAAACGAGCCGATATGAACAAAAGTTTGTTCACTTGTGTTCGGTCGAAAATAAATAAATAAACATATTTATACATAATAATTATTCAAAATTTGAATGTTATAAATTATAATTAATTAATTTTTATACAAAGAATTTTTTTAGAAAAAAAATATTTTTTTAATTTTATTTTAAAAATTAATTATTTTTATACTCTAAAGAGCCCATTTTGAGCAAAACACGAGTCGAACACGAACATGAATAAGTTTTTTGAGTCGAACGCGAACACACTGCTCACGAACCATTTCGAACACGACCCAATTTCAAACAAGTCAAACACTAGCCAAGCCTGAGCTCGCTTAGGCTCGGCTTGTTACAGTCTTAGACACGCCCGCCCCTTTTAGGTCACTGCCTCCACGACATGCTCTCCCCTTCCGAGTCACAGCCTCCACGACACACCCATTCCTCGGGTTGTTATCTCCACGACACGGCCACTCTTTCGAGTCACTGGCTTTACGGTATACCCACTCCTCAGGGCGCTGCTTCTACAACACGCTCACCCTTTCAAGTCAATGCCTCCACGACACACTCACTCTTTCGCTGCTTCCACGACACACTCCTCAGGGCACTGCTTGTTGAGTCGATCTCGACGAGCAATGCGAGCTAAAATATCAGAATTGGCATTAGTATAATTGTGCTAAGAATCTAAGGGATATAACTTATGTCGCCATGCATGTTA
>NEWO01000033.1:1512419-1537419 GCA_003013225.1 Phalaenopsis aphrodite | reverse complement strand
AGTCCCACCTCTGGGATTAAGTGATGTTCTCTTTTTACTTTTAAAATTTGATCACAATGTTTGTGAATATGGTAAACCACACCAGACATCATTGGTTATAGTTTTGGCAAAAATTATGAGTGAAAGATTTCAAGCAAGCTTGTATTGATATATTTTTTTGAATCTCTTTTGATAGCGCTTTGAAGCTTTCCAAAAATTTTGTGTTAGTATAATCCATTTGAAACTTACATGATTATATATGTGGTCGTTCTTTCTAATGGGATATGACGTTTCAATTTTATAAAAGGTATTAGACCATGAGGCATGACGTTTTGATTTATATACATGGTCATTCTTTCTAATGAATTTCATGTGATTTTTAAGAGATGCTTGGATGAGAAATAATCAATATGCATGAATTTCATGTGATTTTGTGTGGAAAATATGTGAAATTTCTATACATCATTTCTCTTGGAATTCATACATAAATCTTGGTGGAAAACTCAGTAACTTTGCGGGCCTTCATTTTGAAAAGGAATTAGAAAGTTAATTCAGTTTCTTTTTCTTTGACTTGGGTTTCTCTTTTCTTTTTCTATGTTATGGGCATAATAGAGTAGTTCTTAAGTTGATTATTCTTTTGCTAAATCTTTACATGAACTTGAAGCTTAATTTAAAAATATGTGAAGTTTCTAGATTTCGGTTTAGAGCTGTCTCTTTTCTTTTTATATGGGTTTCGTTTTTTTTTCTCTGTTATAAGCATAATAGAGCAGTTCGTAAGTTTATTAATCTTTTTCTCTTTTATGGGCGTAGTTCTCCCTTCTGGGTGAATATCTAGTTTGCATGAAATTTCATATGAATTTCATGTGATTTTTATAATCTCATTCTTTGTTATAATTTGGTTAGATGTCGCATTGTGGAGAGAGTTCAAATGATTTAGATTCTTACTCTTCTAAACAACCAGTGGATATTGACTTTGTGAAGAGAGTTCAAATGATATGGGTTCAAATATTTCATGTCAAATGTTGGCCGATATTTCAAATTCCTTCTCGATGGACACTTAGTCGTGACTATTTTCAATTCTACTTGGATGAAAGGAAAATTTTGAAACAAAATTTTAAGGATTCATGTAAAAGAGTTTGTTTAACAATTGATACCTAGACTTCCATTTAAAGAATCTATTATATTTGTCTTACTTCGCATTACATTGACAAAGATTGGAAATCGAGCAAAGGAGTAATTAACTTTTGCCCAATTTATAGTCATAGAGGAGAACTTCTTGGACAAGAAGTTAAAAATGGCTTAGTTGATTGGGAGGTTGATGCAATTTTTACAATTGCAGTTGATAACACAAGCTCCGACAATGGCATCATCACTCATTTGCAATAAAAAATGGGTAAAAGAGATAAGAGTATCCTTGATTGTAAGTTTTTACACATAAGATGCATTGCTCATATCATAAATTTAATTATTCATGATAAGACCAAAGAGGTCGATTATTCTGTACTTTGTATAAGAGTTTTTGTTAGATTTATAAGACAATCTCCTGCTCATCTTCAAATGTTTAAATAATGCATTGAAGTGAAAAGATTGAAAGCTAGAGTTTATTATGTTTTGATGTTTCTATAAGATGGAATTCAATATATTTGATGTTGAATTCAGCACTTAAACTTGAGAGAGCATCCGAGCTCTATAAAGTGATTGTCCCTCAATTTAAAGTTGGACTTAAGAGGGATTAGAATTCAACTGAACACAAGAAGACTAGTATGTTTCTTAGAGAAAATCTACGAGCTTACTTTATGTATATCTAGCTCATTCTATGTCACATCTGTTGGTTGGCAAAGGTTATTTGCTGCTTACGAACATTGGAGTTTGGATTTGGAATTCAACTGAAAATTTTCATATGCGGGATAAAATTTCTGATCTCATTCCTCCTCTTGGCATTTTGGAGAGCAATAATGAGATCTGCAGCAACATCAATGCGCTCAACCAACGTAGCTACACAAACAATGCTCAGATATATTTGCTTGGACAATTATGTCTTGGTCTTAAGCCTTCGACTTGCTAATGCTTTATTTATTTCAGAATTCGGTATTGCTTGGATGGCGCATTTCATTGAGGTCGTTGTATAGTCTGAGGTCTCTCTATCCTCATAGCAGGCCTTCTTTTTGGCTTTTGCTTTTCTTTGTTGTATTTCGTCTCTTTCCATTGAGGCCGTTGTATAGCTAAGATAAACAATGATTATAAGTTGGTGCCTCTAAAGACCAAGTTGGATGTGAGGTTGATGAAGCTCAACCAGAAGGCATCAAGGCAAGCAAACAAGCTAGAGAGAGCTCTTGAAAATTCTTAAAGAACATTAGTTATAAAATAAAACAAGTGTCAAAGTGATTAAAATTAAGTGTAACTTTCTTATATTATCAAGAATTTATGATTCATGTAAGCTATTTGCGTATTTTTTAAACTTTATTATCTTTTTTTTTTAACCTTCATAATTCATTGTTGTACCGTACCTCTTATTCATCATGTGAGCTATGTTTGTAATGAAATAATTTTTATCAACTGAATATCACTTGTTGAATATCACTTGTTGCAACTAAGTCATTGATTTTATTTATGTTCTTTTTATTTTTTATAAATACATATATTGTGGTTTATCAAAAATCAAAGCGTTCAAACCAAATTAAATTGAAATTAAATTTCAATTTGACTGGTTCGATTCTACCAAAATTATACCTGTTTACAGTAGTACGGTTTCTAGATTTCAATTTAGATTAGTTGGCCCAACTTTATAATCGATCCATCCAAACAAACCGAATACACATCCCCTGGTAGAAATGTAATAAAATAAACTTTACCTGTTAGATATGTAAATACATAGCAAATTAGGAGATATGTACGTAAATGTAAAGAGCGGATAAAAAAAACACAGCTTAAGTCCAGACTCCGAACGTAATATTTTTTTTGCTATTTAGTGCACCTAACCGCCAACACACTTAACAATAGTAGATTTTCCACGAGACACTTAACCCCGGCTAAT
The DNA here is from genome assembly GCA_003013225.1 of Phalaenopsis aphrodite. Classification (NCBI taxonomy): domain Eukaryota; kingdom Viridiplantae; phylum Streptophyta; class Magnoliopsida; order Asparagales; family Orchidaceae; genus Phalaenopsis; species Phalaenopsis aphrodite. The sequence continues at coordinate 1,534,406 of NEWO01000033.1, read as the reverse complement.
TTGCATACATAACACCCAATTCTTATNATATATATATATATATATATATATATATATATATATATATATATATATATATATATATATATATATATATATATATCACACACACACACACACACTTTTTTTGCTTATTACAATTCGCTATAATTTTAAAATTATGCATGTAGCAAGCTAGGTCATATGTCAGACAAACTATTTTCAAAATTTATCATGGGTGACACTTTTTAGATCCCTTGGATCTTCAGAATGAGGCTGGTGTGGCGAACTCGTCCTTACCCGGAGAATTATCCTGCAGTTAGTTGCTACGCTAGGATTTAGATTTGGCTATTGTTCAGTTTTTGCTAAGCATCACTTTAGTGCTTTTTTATGTGCTTTCATGCTTAATATGCATGGTAGTATATTAAGAAATTCTTCTGCAGGGAGTCGTGTCTATAAATATGCACACACAAATGTATCATTAAGGGGGAGCACGTAATGATTTCTACTAACATTTTGCTTGTAGTTGTCCTTTAACTCCCCTACTGAAAAGACACAGCTCATTATACATTGTATGCTTGTTGGCATTCCCGCTAACAATGTGTTAATGTATATCGAGTCTTTATTTTCTCTTTCAGTTGTATTTGATAAAGTCTCTAAGCTGGTTTTGTATTGAAAATAAGGTACGTGGCGGGTATTAAGGCGGATGACGCAATGAAGCACATGACAGGTACTATGAGCGATAGCTCGTGTCCCGTGTTTTAAGTCCAATTTCTATATTTTTGTATAGAACTAAAACTGGTCATGTATATACGGAGTTTAACCGTTTTTCCTGTTTTTTGCTGAGATATATCGTAGACCCAACGACACTGGCTTCTTTTATATATTTGGGAGTGTTTTTACTTTATATTGTGTGTTTGAATGTTTGAATTATTTTCCTTATTTCTTTCTGGTTTATCTGGGATGTCACACAAACTATAATTTAGGCTCATCAAAGACCTTAAAATTATAAATTCTTCACATAAAAATCCTAATTAAACATTTAAGACTAATTAAAATTTAATATTAAGAGATTCAAGATGTTAAAATCTATCTTTTAGTTTCTTGCTTGGCCTTCGGGCCAGATTTTAAATGAATTGCATAGTATGGATGTCACTCAAGTCATTCTGATAGGGCTTCCACACTTAAGTTTGTATTAGATAACCATCATTTACAAGTCCCGAGGAGAAGTCTTATGCTTTTACCCGATTGTCCCAACATAGATTTCTACTTAAATGGTTGTAGAGTGTGTTTAGCTTGTTAGAAAGCTCCTTTTGTTGGGAGTATTTTCAACTTTGTAGTTGAACCTACCTTTTTCTTCTTTTACAATAATATTCTTCTTATTTATGTGGGTATAAGTCCTACCTCTGGGATAAAGTGATGTTCCCTTTTACTTTTAAATTTTGATCACAATGTTTGTGAATATGGTAAACCACACCAGACATCATTGGTTATAGTTTTGGCAAAATTATGAGTGAAAGATTTCAAGCAAGCTTTTATTGATATTTTTTTGAAGCTTTTTTTGTAGTGTTTTTAAGCTTTTCAAATATTTTGTGTTAGTATAATTTGAATCCATTTGAAGAGAACAGAAGATGATTATATGTGTGGTTGTTCTTTCTAATGGGGCATGAAGTTTCGATTTTATAAAAGATATGTATTAGACCATGAGGCATGAAGTTCTGATATATATACATGGTCATTCTTTCTAATGAATTTCATGTGATTTTTAAGAGATGGTTGGATGGGAAATAATCAACATGCATGAATTTCATGTGATTTTGTGTAAAAAATATGTGAAGTTTCTATACATCATTTCTCTTGAAATTTTTACATAAATCTTGGTGGAAAACTCAGTAACTTTGTGGGCCTTCATTTTGAAAAGAAAATTTGAAAGTTGATTAGTTTCTTTTTCTTTGACATGAGTTTCTCTTTTCTTTTCTATGTTATGGGCATAATAGAGTGGTTCTTAAGTTGATCAATCTTTTGCTAAATCTTTACATGAATGTGAAGCTTACTTTAAAAATATGTGAAGTTTCTAGATTTTGGCTTAGAGCAGTTTCTAGATTTCAATTTAGATTTCAATTTTTATCAACTGAATATCACTTGTTGCAACCAAAATTATACCTGTTTTCAGTAGTACGGTTTCTAGATTTCAATTTAGATTGGTTGGCCCAACTTTAAAATCGATCCATCCAAACATACCGAATACACATCCCCAGGTATAAATGTAAAAAAATAAACTTTACCTGTTAGATATGTAAATACATAGCAAATTAGGAGATATGTACGTAAATGTAAAGAGCGGTTAAAAAAAACAGCGCTCAAGTCCAGACTCCAAACGTAATATTTTTTTGCTACTTAGTGCACCTAACCGCCAACACACTTAACAATAGTAGATCTTCCACGAGTCACTTAACCCCGGTTAATTTGCATACATAACACCCAATTCTTATATATTTACATATCTAACATCTAAATATTTCATATCACATCAAAAAATCCGCTATGTTCACTTTAAAAAAATCATAAAGGAATAAAACCAGTAGTTCAAGCCTATCTGCTTACAATGAACACAAAATAGGAATTAAAAATAAATAAATAAATAAATATGGACTAAAAAACTGTATTAATTTTGAATGTGGTTTCTATGATGTAAAATAAAAATGGCATTTACTTACATACCACCCAATTCTTACGTATTTACATATCTAACACTAAAAAAATTTCTTTTTTACATCTATACCACCCAAATCTTTCATATCACAAAAAAATACTCCTATTTTAATTTTTAAAGTAAGGTGGCATATATGTAAAAATTGTAATTGAGATATTAGATATGCAAATACATAGGAATTAAGTGGCATCTATATATATCTTTAAAAAAAAATAAAATAGGATTACAGATCACAGATGCAGTCAAGAGTCATTTCTGCCTTTTCCATACAGCTCTCTGAATCACAAAATTCCTACTCACTGAAACCCCTCCTGCAAATGGCCAAAAGGATTACAGCTCCATAAATCACACAAAAACACATGCAAATCCACATCACAATCTCCTCCCAATCTTTGCAAATCCCCTCACAACACCAAAAATGATGGCCTTGGTGATCAGCCCGCGATCGACCGTGCAGACGAGCGCCAGAGCTCCGCCGATGAGAACAAACTTAGACATATTGCTCCCCAATGGCTTCTTCTCAGCTTCTTCAACAATGTCATCAGATTGATTATGGCGATGCCCGAGCGACTTCAGGTGCCTAGGAGTCACCTTGGTGTTAATATGTGCCATCAAGGCGCAGCGGGAAAGTGGCTCGCCGGACTTCCTGGCCGCCTGGTATGCGCGGAGTCCAGGTTCGATCTTCTTAACACAGCCCCACATGCCTTGCCGGACACCGAGCTTGGCAATCTCCCAAGGGATGCCCATGTCTTCATAGTGGAATAGAAGAACCTCGCAGGCGGTTAACTGGCCATCGCCTCGCCGCGATTCAGCTGTGAATAATGGAAATGTTGTAACTCGTGCGGAATGTTGAGAAGGCAAAGATGGATGGCGGCTTACCGGGACGAATGCACCAGCTGGAGTAGTAGAGGTCCACACGCCTGGGTTTACTCCGGCGAGGTATGGAGGAGAGGGGTACTCCCTGAATTATTCATTAGAAGTCATTCTTTTTTGGAATGGGTGAAGTATCAAGAGCATGTTTGATTGTGATATTGCTAATTTCGAATACAACATACCAAGTTCTACAATGTTTTTCTTTTGTTTTCTTTGGTTTGGGAAATTTACATTAGCACTCCATTCTTCTTTAGTAATGATGTTTTTTTTGTTGTGTTGTTAGTTTTTTTGGTGTTCTTGGTGCTATTATGAGTATTTGTTGTTTGTTTTATTACTTCATAATAGTGTTGTATTTTTTTTTTTACTCTTTTTTTTCTTACTTGATTTTTTTTTTTTTACAACAAAAAATTAGTCTTTATATGTTTTGATTGTTTTTAAAAATAAATAAATATGTTTTATTTCAAATAAAAAAAAGCAAAATAAAGTTAAAATTTTAAATGAAAATGACAGGTGAGTGGCATGGTAGAATGCAAATGAGGGATAAAGCATGGCTAAAACAGTAATTTATAGAGAAATTAAAGACGAAATTCGAACAATATAGGATACATCATTTCGAAAAATAGAAGCATTTACACACACATCAGACAATTCTTATGTATTTACATATCTCATACCAAAACTTTCACATTTACACACAAAACATGCAAATCTTTAATATCACATAAAAAATAGTACTATTATCACTTTTTAAAAGCGAATTACACATTTTCATGCATGAATTTAAAACCCAAAAGTGCTATGTCTGTAAATTTGAAAATTTAGGATTGAGAGTGAGATATATATATATATATATATATATATATATATATATATATATATGGTAGAGGAAGGCCATTAAATGATGTATCCTATATTAGAGGAAGGCAATGATGTAACATATATTTGAAAAATTCTTAGGTGAAGATATCTGCAACTAATCGTGCGGTGTGAATAAAAGGCATACTAGCAGCTCCACAAGTGTTTGTCAATCTCCACATGATTTGTGCAATTATATTGTACTAGATTTTGTCAAATGCTTATAGAGGCTTTATTGTTACAGTACAACTTCATTAGCATGTTTAATGGGATCCGTAGCTCTTCAAGGATTCTCTTCAATCATATAATCTCACATGATTCTAAGTCATAAGCCTATATTTTGCCTCGATATTGCTCTATCAATCACATTCTATTTCTTACTTCGCCTTGTAATCAAAATTGCTAGACATAAGTACAGTATCTGTAGCACTCAGAATTAGCTCAAAAAAAAATTTGATTCAAACTTTATAGCTCGTAGCTCGGCTCATTTATTTCAATCCGAGCTAAAATTCGAATCAATTTTTGAGCAATTAATAATCTTCGAACTAAATTCACTAAATTCAATGTCCTAACATAAGTAGTGTCGTTAATGATCCGATTTCAAGCCGAGCTAGGGTCGGCTCAAAACAAAATTCAATCCAAAACCACATAAATCGACTTGTTTATTTCGATTCGATCTCAATCTGAGCTAAAATTTGAATCAATTTTCAAGCAATTAACAATCTTCCACCTAGATTACAACCTTAGATGAACTTTGGTTGGTTTGATTCAATTTCAACAATGGATTTTGGTTTTTTGATTTTTAAAACTTTAACATTCGGTTCAATTTTTATTTTTATTTAACCACACAAACCGAGAAACCAAAATTTTATTTAATTTTTTTATTATAATTTAATTTCATCTCGAATAAATTAAAAAATAAAAATTTTTATTATATTCAATATTTGATTGTAATAAATAGAGGATTCATAAAATTAAATTGATATTATGTAGAAAAAATATGTAATTCATAATATTTCTTCCTAGCCAAACAACAATAAAAATTAATTTCCGATTTGTTCATAACTAAACCATTTAAACCAAATTAAATTTTGGTTCTGCCAGCGCGGTTTGATCAAAATTTAAATTGGTTCTATTTTCCATATTCTAAATTTTGGCTGCAATCGGTTTGACAAATTTTAAGACCGATCCATCCAAACCGACCGAATGCTCATCCCTATTAATAACTAAGTCAACCCAATCTGCATTAGTGAATGCTTTTATGTTTTATTGTGTGGTCCTTTGAAAAAGCAAGTCCTTGCCTAATATATTTTTTAGGTATCTGAGAATCATATTAACTGTTTCAAGGTGTTTTCATAAGACAAATGCATAAAAGCAATATTTGATCGTGTATGTGATAAGTACATCAACTTTCCCACCAACTTTTAATATCGAACTGTATTCACTGTATCATTTTCTTTTCCATCTCCTAGTTCTGATTGTAATTAATTGAAGTATTTGCATATCTGCGCAATCACTCATTCCAGTTTCCTTGAGAAGATCAAGAACATACTTCCATTAGAAAATAACAATCCATTTCTTCGATCTAGTAACTTCCATGCCAAGAAAATACCTTGGAAATTATGAGTCCATGATCTCAATAACTGATAAGAGGAAAGCTTCAAACGGTTTTTTTCATATAATATATGTTGTCTCTAGTAAAAATTATGTCGTTCACATACACAATCAGTATAATTATCTCCCATTTTATGAATGTTTAAAAAATATTGTATGATTTCCTTGCATTTGAGTATACCCCTGACTTTCAACAAATAAAATAAATTTCTTAATCTGCACTCTCGATGACTATTTCAACCAATATAAAAACTTCTTTAGTTTACACATTTTTGTGCTGAACTTTTTAATAAATCCTGGAGTTGCATCCATTTACATTTTTTCTTCCGAGTCTCCATTAAGAAATGCATTTTTCATATCTAACTATTGTAGGAGGCAATCAAGATTCGTTGAATGTGACAGAAGAACTCTTGTAGAATTTAGTTTTACGATTGGACCAATATCTCTAAATAAAGAATGTCAAAGATTTGACTCGAGTCTTGTACTGATCTAAAGAGCCATCATATTTATACTTGGTTGTAAACACCTATTGCACCATAAAGTTTGTTTTACCTCAATAACAAACTTTTATCCCACCAAGTAGGGTCGGCTACATGAATCATTTTTTCTCCATTGCATCCATTTGAGTGTCATGTTTTTATTTAATTAAAACAATTAAAAACATCTTTTATACAATATCACCAAGTATTTTTTGGTATACCTCTCCCTTTCTTAACATAAGTCAAATCTAAAACAGCTACTCTCCTAATCGGATCATCAGATGGTTGACATTTAATGTGACCAAACCATCTAAAACAACTCTCTTTAATTTTGTCCGTCACAGGAGCTACACCAACCATATCATGGGTACATTCATTTCGCATTTTGTCTCTAAGTAAAAAGCCACACATCCACCTAATCATTGGCAACACTTAACTTAGTATTATGCTTCTCTTTTAAAGGTCAACATTTAGCGCAATAGAGCATTGCAGGTCTCACCACTAACTTATAAAATTTTCCTTTCAATCTAAACGGTACTTTTATATCACACAATAGGCTCGAAGAATTCCTCCACTTCAACCAACTAACTTGAATTCTACTAATAACATTCCCATCTATATCACCATCACTTTGAACAATAAACCCGAAATATCTAAAGTGTTCACACCTTTTAATAATTTGATCACCCATAGTTACAATTCTGGCACTAGAGCTACTAATACTAAAATTACATTCCATGTATTCAGTTTTAGTTCTACTTAAACGAAGGCCTTTAAACTCCAATGTAGACCTCCATAATTCAAGTTTTTCCTGAGCTTCTCTAGTCTTATCCACGAGAAGGATATCATCAGCAAAAAGCATAGACCAAGGTACATCCTCCTGTAAATGTCCAGTAAGAGCATCCATAACTAAAGCAAAAAGATATGGGCTTAAAGTTGATCCCTGATGTAATCCAACAAAAATAGGAAAATATTTGGTCAATCCTCTTTCTGTTCAAATGCAAATAACAGCTCTAGCATACATATCTTTAATGACTTGAATATAAGTCAGATGAACACCTTTCTTCTCAAGAACTCTCCAAAGAATATCTCTTGGAATCTTATCACAAGGTTTTCCTAAATCAATAAAAATCTTATGTATATCATCTTTATTATCTCTAGACTTCTCTATCAAACCTCTCAATAAATGTATAGCTTCAATAATAGACCTGCCCGACATAAATCCAAATTGATCATGAGAAATCTTTGTAATACGTCTTAAACTATGGTCAATTACCCTCTCCTATAATTTTAAAGTATGACATCAACTTAATTCCTTTACAATTTGCACACTCTTGTGCATTTTCTTTAATCTTAAAAATGAGGACCAGAATACTCTTCCTCTACTCATCAGACATCATTTTAGTTTTTAAAATAATATTAAAAGTTTAGTAAGCCAAGAAACTCGCTAATCTCATATATATTTCCGCACTTCAATTGGGATATCATCAAATCCTACACACTTTCCACCATTTTTTTTCTTTAAAGCCTCCTCAACTTCTTTTTTATTAATGCGACGATAAAAATGAAACATATTATAATTATTAACGATATTAAGATCACAAAGTTTGATCGTATTTTCAAAAACTTCATTAAAATATTTATCAAAATAACTCACCCACCTATGTTGAATATCATTTTAAAAGAAAAACACTTTTTGATTTTCATTTTTAATACAATTTATTTGAGTTAAATCTTTACTTTCTTTTATCTTTGCTTGGCTAGTTTATACATATATTTTTCACCCTCTTAGTATCTAATATATTATAAAAATCACTAAAAGCAAAATTTTTAGTATCCCAGATTGTTTCTCTTAAACTCCCTACAAATCATTTGATTCCATTTCTCTAAAATTTTACATTTAAACCAAATTTTATAATATAATTTCTTATATTTTATCTTTTCTTGCACATTATTATTTCACCACCAACTATTTTTTTATTTATAGAAACTTTTCTTTTGATTCTCCAAGTATATCTTTTGTCATTTGTTTAACAGTTTTTGTTACTTTATCCCGCATAGAATTTACTTCTTCATGAATATCATAAATCTTAAATCTTGAATTTTACTCAAAAATAATTTTATTTGTGTCTTTTAGATACCTCCATCTAATTATACAATAATGATTCCTAGCATTCTTTATTTCACAATTCTTCATCTTAAAATCTAGAACTAATAATCGAGGTTTAGTACTTAAAACCTCACTTGGAATGATCTTACAATTTTTACATTCTCGACAATCATTTCTTCTCATAAGAAAATAATCAACTTGTGTTTAATTAGATCCATTCTTATAAGTAATAATATGTTCATCTCTTTTCTTGAAAAAGGTATTAACAATAATAAAATCAAACACAAAAGCAAAATCTAATATGACTCTACCTTCTTCATTAATCACTCTAAAACCATAGCCACCATGAATATTTCTAAAATCTTCTACCACTTTACCGCTATGTCCATTTAAATCTCCTCCAATAAAAATTATTTCTACAAGATGTATCATTTGTATTAAGTGATCTAAGTCATTCCATGATTTATCTTAAAAACCTATATCTAAAACTACTTGAGGAGCATAAGCACTTATAATATTAAAAATCTTGGTATCAACAATAATCTTAAGGGTTATAATTATATGTCCAATTCTATTAATTTTTACAACATTATTTTTCAAACTCTTGTCTATAATTATACATACACCATTTTTAGTGTGACGCTTACCCGAATACCAAAGTTTAAAACCTAAGTTATCAATTTCCTTAGTCTTTTCTTCAATACATTTAGTTTCTTCAATACATAAGATATTTATTTTTCTATGAATGATAATATCAACTAATTCCATTAATTTATCAATGAGAGTACCTATATTCCAAGATTTTATCCTAATATTAGTTTCATGGACTAAATATTTTACTCGCATTTGTCCGTAATGTGGGAATTCTTGCTTATTTGACACTAGACCTGAGCGCCGGTGTAACGGCTCTTGTACACTTTTCACTGTATTTAGGTCATACAGCGTGTCACTTTGAAGAAATGCCCTAGCATTTACACAATGATCAAAAGGATTCATGTTATGATTTTTCGACAAATTTACCCTGGCTGTCGACTACCAAAAATTGATATGCAATTAATAGAATTATTTCATTCATTTGACTCATTTTATTCAAACAAATGCATAGAGTACTATCTATCAATTCCATATTACGATGTAATATCACCTTGAAAGCATCTAATACTTTCGGATAGCTATAGTTGGGTCCTACAATTAGTTACAGGACAGTGAACAATAACCTACAAATGTATATTGATTTGCCTTTTAAAAAAATAAATGGCAACATTTATGTAAGTTTTGCAATTGTTGCACTTATGCTAAAAACGGGCTCGTAAGACTCAGAGCCTGATGAAGTAGGAAAGTTCATGTGTTGTTATTCTCTATATACGTGTTTTAATTTACCATTAAAATTTAGAAATAATTACATACAGAGCACCCGAAATTTTGATATTTACAAATCAAACACACATGTGACTTTTTTATCTACCAAACCGAAGTATTTATGTGTGCCACAATCAAATCATTGAGAATTTGATAAAAATGAAACTATGAGTTGGGGTTTTAACATGAATATTGATATTTGAGTAAGAATTTGAAAAAAATGGACGAAAGAAGGTGGGTGCTTGATTTGTAAATAGCAATATTTTGGGTGTTCTTTATGTAATTTCCCCACAAGTTATTGGGAAACTTCCACCAATAATAACAACACTTGTAATAAATGGTATAAATTAAAATTTCATAATCAAAGAAGTCTAAATACATCCTAGCAAATCCAAAAAAAAAAGTACTAGTTTTAGCTTAAGCCTAAATATTTTTTTACAAAATCATATCTCTTATGAAAAACACCAGAAATATACAGTTGTATCAATAACATCCCCTCTTTCAATAATCTCAATTACACAATAAATCATTGCAAGCCCTCAAACTCTAAAATCTTGGGTCACAAATCTTATGTATTTACATATCTAAAACCTAGAATTCAATAGTTTTATAGCACCCATATTTTTAACAGCATGTAAAAAATAACATTAATATTATTTTTACGGAAGTAAAAGACACTTTTTCATGAATACATTTTGTTGTCATTGTCGCATTAAAGTATTATAGAGGTAAATATCAAAGTTTAGGTGTTATTAAATGACCATGAGAAATACATCTAATACTCTCATGAGGATTCCAATAAAAGTAATCATGATATTCATTCATGTATCATACAAATCCACCAAAGTTGCCTTCAACTTAAGTAAATTATTCATGCTAGTTTTTTAAGAGAATTACTTTTTCCATTATTATTGCCCCTACAACTCTTTAAGATACTAAAAATGTTTTGAACAAAGCACTACAATGATAGCATGCACATGAAAATGGAAACACTTGATAGATACTACCAACTAGCAGCTCTATCTAAAATTGATTTGTAGAAAATGATTTCTTTTTCTTGAAATTTTCTTTTTTTTTTCTCTTCATATCTGCATCCATTCATAGAGAAAGCAAACAAATCAATTTAACTATCAAATAAATAGCTAAGCATACTGTGTATTTAATGGGAAAGCGCAACACAATGATCAGAAAAAAAATTATGATAAAACAATTTGTATTTCAGCACTGAAATGATTCAAGCAGTGATATAGTGATCAAATCCATTCATTATTAAGATTATAGATTATAAAGTTCAACGACAGCAAGAAGGGAAGAACCACAAAGAAAGGCACAGGAGAAAGTTCATATCATAGAACTAAATTACGTAGCGCAAAAAAACAACTTGCCTCACTACTTCAACTCGCAATTTGGCTTTGTTGCATGAATATATCAACAGGAAAAGAAGCAAACATTTACATATATATACCACCCAATTCATATGTATTGACCAATCTAACACCAAAGTTTTATTTTTGTACATCTACGCCGCCAATAGTTTTTATATCTCATTAAAAGTATCATTATTTTAACTTCTAAAAACGAAATACACCTTTCATGCATAGGTAAATTGGCATATGTTAATAATGAAGTTTCAATGTTAGATATACAAATGCATAGGAATTGATTGGTATGCATGTAAATCTTCCTATAAAAATTTTCTTAGCATACCTTAGTGACACAGTAATAAGCTCCATCTACTTCCCATATCCTACGACCAATAGTGTACTCCCTGTCACTGCAGAAGAAGGGGAACTGCAAAACATACATAAACAATGACAAGCAAAACCAATTAGATGATATTACCAGAGCTCCTCAGCTAACTTCCAGAGCTAAAAAAAACTTCACCTTTCGAATCCAATGAACTACCATTGTTCCAGTAACAGGACACTCCTCCAAGGATTCATGAAACAGAAGCATATCATCCCACCTATTCTTCATCCGAAACTCATCGTCCCAAAAGAAGTCCCTCACAGTTTCAGGCCTCGCATCATCAAATATAGTTCTGCTGCGATATTGTGGGGGGCCCCTCTGTAGTATAAAAATATAAGGATTCCTCAATTGAACAAGTTATCATGAAAAATCTAAAAAAATCCACAGAAACAAGGCGCGCCTGAGGGTCTCTGCGCCAAGCTTGGTAGCTCATGGTCGACGAGCTCTTGTTCATCATGGGAATCCAAGCTGGTCCACCATCTGTTGTTTCAACAAGAGCGAAAAGGTTCTGAAAATCCTCCAATTTCACTGCCAAATTCTCGTTCTCTTTTGACGGAGAGCTTCGTAATTCATATTGAACCAAGATCAGAAACCTCATTAGAAAAAAAAAAAAAAAATCCTTTTTTTTTTTTTTTTTTCAGAAAGACAACTTACTCCAACCTCGGAACCACCAGCTGCAATCCGGATAATGCATCTTTGTTCTCTTTATGGTTCACCTTTTCTCCACCAACCAAACCAGTCGCCCATCCTGGCCTCCATGCCCAACCAACAAGAAGCCCCACGAAGACGGCGACCCAAAGCGGTGCAGCGAAGAAAGCCAACTCCGACAGTAAGCCACCAAGCGTCGGCTTCCTCATGATCTCCATAAGGGCAAGCACTATCAGCGCCATAAGTCAAAACCCCTCTACTACGTCGTCAATTGGTGCGGCGTTGAAGCACAACGACGATTCGATAGGGTTTCAGACAAGCTCTCCTTCAGAATACAACTAAGAAAACTGTGGAACAGATAGGTTCGATTAGGAGTAAAGAAGGTTCTTTTAGATATGTATATATATATTGGGGATTCTCGGGAGAAAGAGAGGGGGGCGGGAAGAAGACAAGGTGGTGTGGCGAGAATTGAGATAAGATATCAAGAGAGGGGCGGAGAGCCTCTTAATCTGGATCTGTGGGGGCTCTCTCTCTCTCTCTTGGCTCTAGGATTGGACTCACAGGTGAAGAATGACAGCGATTGGGAGAACAACAGTGGGCGAGAAACAGAGTAGGGAACTTTCGGGGACTTCTTCCTTGTCGCCCCGTTTTGATTTTTTTCGTCTCTCTAGTTTAATAATTTAAAAAATGTTTTTTATTAGTTACAGATTTAAAAAAGTGATTTTGGTTTCGGGAAAGGAAGCAATTGCTGCTTCAACTTTGCCGTGGGAGTGGAGCTACGAATACAAGTTTGGGAGCTGCTAAGCTAAGCTAAGTAGCTAACGACGTGTAGTGCTTATCCAATACCTGCCCGCATTGATTTTTCATTTCAGAGGGAAGGAAAAGGAAAAAACTTTTGAGGCATATACACACAGGCCACCTGATTTCTATGTATTTACATATGTCATGCTGAAATGTTATTATTTATATTTCTACCAGCTAAATTTTTTATAACACATAAAAATATCATTATTTTAGTTTTAAGAAATGATATATTTATATATAAAACATTGGGGGGTTTATGTGAATGTAATGTGTCGAGGATTTTAGTGTTGTAATTTGGGGATTCAAATGAGAATATTTAGTGGAGAGAAGGATGGCTAAGTTAAAGATGAATAGGAGGTAGTATGAGTAAAAGATAAACTTTGTTCATGACATGTTGCATATCTTGAAATGAGAATTTGATTGGAGAAGGGATCATAACATTTATATCCCTTATGTAGCGAACTGTAACCCAGGAATATATAGTCAGTTGATCGGTTGAAAATTGTGAGTTTGTAGAGATTATTGCCAACGATGACATGACCATCCAAACACTCTTAGATTATTATTATTATTATTAGTTTTTTATTGTATAGGAGCTGGTATGGAGATTTGAATTGAGTAGCAAGAGATGTTAACATATTTATCAAATAGGTGGCAGAGATAAGAGATTCCAAATGGGATTGATAAGATAGTTTAGCTTGGTTTAGGAGAGTTTTAGCTTTATCAATTAGATGTTGATGCTTCCTTTCAAAAACTACATTCTGCTCAGGTGTATATGGACAACTGAATTAGTGCTAAATAAATTTAAAGAGTAAGAATTATTTTGAGCTATGTGAAGAATATTCCGCTCTCCCATCTGGTCTTAAGTATGTGTTTGTTTTTGTTGAAATAAGTAAGCAGCACATTATAAAATGAAATAAAATTATTGAACAATTTCAAATTTTGTGTGCATTAGATAAATCCAGAAAAACATGAAATAAGTGTCTATAAATGCTACAAAATATTTGTATCCACGTAAGGATGGAATAGAAAAAGATTCTCATATATCTGAATGTATTAGTTCTAGAGGCTTATACATAGTTTCTCTAAAAGAAAAAGAAAGCTTATGACACTTATTTAACTCACAGTCACTATAGGTGGTATGCAAATGATGAATTCTGATATTGTGGTTGTCTTTGGAAATGGGAATAAATATTGCAGGGTGTGGGTGACCTATTTTTTGATGCCACAAAGAGAAGTGATTGTAGTGTTGAAGGTATAGATAGGGAATGTAATGGATGTTGGGCTTAATCAGTATTTAGCTAAACCTTTGAGAAGTGGGAGCTTGGCGATAAGACCCTAAATACAGAAGCCATGTTTATCAAATGCAATTATGCAATTGCGTCTTTATTGAGTAGATATACTGATAAAAGATATGACATAATGGCAGAGAAGAAATGAGATTTCACAGAGTAAGCTTACTTTGTGGAGTATGAAGAGCACCATTACTAATGTGACTAATTTCTATTGTTCACTCATTGTCAACTATGTTAGGTTATTGTCCATGTATGTTGCATAATGTTGGAGATTTTCTATATGAGGTGTAAGATGAGTGGTAGCTCATAAATCTAGAACTCATTCCTATGGATTTGATTCAGGAACTGAACAGAGTGATATTTACTAATTGTGAGCAGAAGTGTTTGATTTGTACTACAAATTAGCTCGATGCTAATAATTTTTTTGTTGAGTGACCAATCTTAAGACATATTTGACAAATAATGGAATAGTGTTTTTTGGTAGTGATGGGACTAGGAGATGCATATTTTGATGTGCAGTTTGTAAAGTATGCTTCCATAAAAAAATTGAATAATTGGTTGTGCAAGGTATGCTTCCATAAAAAAAAATTAATTAAATTCATTGGCATTAAAAGGCTTGTAGAACTTAATTTTCCAAACTTGATAGTTTTTAATAGAGAGAGGTCAAGATATATCTTTTGAGATATGAAATTAGAAATTTTAGTGGAGCTAAGAAAAATAATTTAATCATATGGGTGAGGAGGACATTGTTGGATTGACTGAGGTGAGCTGAAGAAGAATATGAGTGATTCATGAAGAAGTAGATGCAATTATGCTAAAAGCTTTAATACCCAAGAAAAATATACAAATAGAAGAAAAGCATACACAAATAATAGAAAACGACACTTAGGAAAGTAAGGAATTGTGTCAATCAATATGAGATTACTAGTATACACAATGTTATAGTTCATGTATTAGTGGAAAAGGGTAATTAAGATACTTCCTTAATTTGGCTTGTTACATACAATATAGCTGCCCATATGTAGAGGCGAGTAGTAGCCATATGTTGAGGAGAGGAGTTGCATACTTCAAGCAACTATTATGAATGACATTAAAGGCAATGATATGTATATAAAATATCCATGTAAAGGTAATGAAATGGAAATATAGGAAGTAGATTATAAGACGCCATGTATGTAACGGATGTTCGAACTAAGTTTTAAATAAGAACTAGTGCATAATATTTTGATCTGAACAAATTTTTCTACATAATTTTTAAAGAAAATATAACATCAATATTATTTTTCCATTTTATGACTATTAAGAGGCATATCAAGTTAAACTTCCCAACAACATTCTCCTCACATTTTTAGGCCATTTGATTGTTTAAGGAAAAAAAAAATTGGCTTGTTTTAAAATTATTATTATTATTATTATTATTATTATTATTATTATTATTATTATTTGATAAGTAGTATTTTTAAATAATTTAATTGTCTAGAAGACTAAAGGTTGGTAATCAGCAAAATTATTAATTAAAAACCAGAATAAAATTATATAAAATCATATTTTAATTATATTTTACTATTAATAAAAAAAGATTTAAATCTGGACCATACCCTTAACATCCTACGACTCTGTGACTATGATTGTTAAAATGACTCTTTGTTCGCGAACATCCCGTGCTCGGTTCTCTAAGCAAACGAGAAGAACAAGAACAAATCATTTGTGTTCGAAATCTAAACATGTTGAACACAAATAATGATATTTTTTAAAGAGCCGAACACAAGCAAAGCCCAAGCTAGCTCCTGTTCGGCTCGTTCACACCCCTACTATTCTACTTCTCTTTAGTATGGAAAGAAAAATTTGAAGAACCTCCTTACCTACCTAAATACATGCATACATACATACATCCATACATCCACACACACACACACACACACGTCGAACAACCATAAACCTTTATATTCTTGACTTGGCTGCCAATATGGTCGTCTATTGACAATTACCCCAATAAACTATATATATATAATGTAGAAATAAAATTGGTGGGGGATGCAATGGCCATCAACTCCCGTCGGTGGTCTTCGTTTGAATGGCAACGGCTCATTATATGTTGAAATTGATGGATTGCTGTCTAACAAAAAACAAATCGGAATTATGTTGTAATCATCAAGGAAATATGAGAAATAAATAAGATATTTACGTACATACCACATAATTCTTATGTTTTAACATATCTAACGTATAAACATTTATATTTACATATATACCCTCATGTCTTCTAACTTCACATAAAACATAGGATTATCACTCTCTCTTTAAAAGTAAAAAAATATGGATAAATTTATATGCATAACTTTATGACACTTATGGCATGATAAATATAAATATAAATATCAAATTTTGTGTGGTTGATTCTTTAATATATATGGCATAAACTATGAGTTATGTTAAATAAGAAGAGATAGTACTTATAAATTTGTTAGAAAGATTTACGTAGATACCCCTCAATTCCTATGTATTTACATATCTAACAAATAAACTTCAATTTTTACATACATGCCACCATAGGAATGCATGAAATGATGCATTTCATTTATTTTGAAAGTTTAAATGAAGATATTTTGGATATGATATGACAAATTTAGGTGGTATAAATGTAAAAAGCAAAGTTTAGGTGTTAGATTTGTAAATAGACAAGAATTGGGTGGTATGGATGTAAATGCCCCCCATTTTTAAAATGTGCTTATAATTTGAGAATTTCATAGAACATTTAGGTCATTATTACTGATTACTTTGTGATTATTTAAACATTTGTGTAATTTAGTTGTGAAATATAAATTACACAGATGTTATAGTTGAGTTAATTAGATGATTAGATCTGCGCACACGTGTGACAGTTTACCACACATGCCTAACTACCAACTATATTCAAAATACACTAAAAATAATAATATGCATACTTTATATATATATATATATATATATATATATATTAGTTAGGTATATGTCGCACCTTTAAAAGGACGCTGCAATTACTTCAATAAAAAAATTATTTTTTATTAATTAATGTATAAGATATTTTATTAATAGGGTGGTTAAATAGCTAATTGGAGAAAATATTCGGTAGCTATTATACATAAAAAATATTATTATATAATAATAAAAATGATGAATAAATGAGAGTAATAAGGAGGGAATGTCATTGAAATATTTATTCCGTATTTATTATTATTATTATTGTTTCGAGTCTATCTCAATGCTGCTAATAAACGCCTAGCATAAATCGTATATATCACACGTTCGTCTGCATCTTCTTATTAAACCGTCCATCTGCATTGAGTTTCGTGCTAACATATTTCTATGTGTACAATCTCATTTTCTTAAAAATGCTCATAATGATATATCATGCAACTTCTGTACATAAAAAATATGTCAGTGTTGATATTGAGGAGATCTAATAGTACAGAGGGTAAGACAAAGAAGGGTCATCTGATAGATGGCCAAGAGACTCACTTATCTGACCGGGTATGGTCATTCGAGTCATGAGGAGGGCAAAAAATGATTGAATTAATTATTAATCTAATTAGTTTGAAGTGTTCGATCAAAAACGAGGTAATGATCCATTCGAGCTAACAACTACTAAGAAATTAATCCGAGGGAAGTCCTAGCCCCTCAACATATCTAATGATATCAAAGATGTTCAAAAACTTTTCCATCGGTTGTCAAAGAACTATAACAAGACTAGATCAGCTGACCGAGCCAGTCGCGCCAACCTGAAGTCAATCAAGCTTGGCCGACCTGCAACGCAGATCAAGCCTAGTGAACCGAACCGATCCTGTCAACCAGAAGCCAAACAAGCTCAACAGACGAAGCTAGAGAGCAGAAAAGTGGTGGACTCATATATATATATATATATATATATATATATATATATATATATAAATACCAATAAAAATAATCAATCAATCTAATTATTATCCTATTAAACAAAAAGACATGTCTTTCAATCCAATGAAAAAAAATTCATAAAAATAATAAAAAATAGATTATTTACATTTTAGGACTCTCATCAAAATATTATTGCATTTGAAATAACATCACATTGTTAGAGTGATGAGATTATATTTTCTTTATATAGCATGATCATATGTTCACATTGTGTCCCAACAGGGCTAATCAAACTGGTCCAAGTCTGAAAGTCATCAATAGTATTATAGTATAAATAGCCCATTACTTTTGGAAAGAATCACTCGCTAATTAAGATCATTAACTCCTAATGATTCAATAATATCTTAATTAAAAATGTTTGGCTCATTGAATTTGGTTTGAAATTTGAAAATTATTTAATAATTTGCTCGCCATTTTTTTTTTTTGGAAGATTTACATATTTATCACATAATTAATTTATTTTGTATTTATTTGTCTAATACATAAATTTTGATATTTACATTAATATCATTTTGCCTTTACACTAAAAGGTGAATGTCACCTTTCAAAAATGAATGATAATAATATTTTTTACGTGATTATAAAGATTTGAGTGCTAAAAACATAAATATTAAATTTTAGATAAGGTATGTAAACTGACTAATATATATATATAAGGAATGACCAGAAGCAATTATACGAGCCTCTCGTCACCCATAATGTGTCTAACAATTTGAGTGCCACCTCTGCAAGTCAAACTATGCCAAAGCGGATTTGAACTCCCAACCTAAGGGGTCTTATACCGTGGATGTCAACCAACACTTCGCGACACAGATAGATATTTATAATTTAATTTTAATAAATATAATACATATAATTTATTTAATATATTCTTGTATGTGAATAAAAATTGATTTTTATTTTTTATTTAAAGTTAGGCTCACTTTTTTAATAATTAAATGCACCCATTCAACATCACATTGATATCTCAACATCAATAATGATTAATGTTAGGAAGACTAATCATGATAACCGTAGTTTTATACCTATCTCCCAATTCTTATGTATTCACATACTTAACATCTAAACTTTACTTTTTTACATGTATGCCATCCAAATCATTTATAACATATAAAAAATGTAAGTATTTAACTTTTAAAATGTGAAATACACAATTTCATGCATATGTAAAGTGAAATATAACGAAGCTAAAGTTTAGGTGTTAGACATATAAATACAAATTGGGCGGTATGCACGGAGCTCAAGGTATTTTTAGCAAGAAATATTTTGATTCAAATAAAAAACTAGAGTTTTGATTTCAGTAAACTTACTGTTAAGCTAATGGGCTCGGTGAGACGAACCCAATTATATTAAAATTAATCAAATCCGAGTCAGATAAAGCTGTTAAACCACTTTTTGAGGCTTTGTTTTGTTATTTGGGGGGTTAAATGAACTGTAAATATGACATACCTATAGTCAAATTGAGCATGATCTCGATGAGAGGAGCCCAATGAGCCCAAGATCACATGATTTTGATGTCCTTAAGGTCATCAAATCATCAAAAAGTTTTCTATGATCAATGGAAATCAACGTGGGTCGTTAATCAGGTGGTAATAGTGGTCATTCGGTAGAGGACAAAAATGCCTCTCTTTTATGGCTTATAAATAGACCCTCCTTTTTACTTGGGAGGGGGAAAAAAAGAGAAGGAGCCTAATTCCAATGTTGTTCTAAATTAAAGATTAGAAGATAACTTCTGGCCTCTGTAGTCGTTGACCGCCACCTGTCAGCTGGCATCAACAATTGTCGGTCAACCCCTATTAGAAGCCATTGGTGGACTCTGTTGAGTAATGAAACATGTTGTTGATTAACAAAGGAATATGTTGAGTTAACAAAGGAATATGTTGAGTTAACGAAAGACTCTATTGAGTAATGAAGTACACCGTTTAGTAACAAATTATCCCAAATATTGTGTGATGACGTTTCTCAAATACAATATGTTAAAGTCTTGATGATAACTCCCAGTGGTAATTGCTCTCTAGTATTGTATTTAGAATATAGTGAATCTTTTTGTCTATCGTGTATGAACAAATATTATACTTGTTATAATATTATTACATTTTCTCAGTTGTGGAATCGGGGCCCATCTTTATAATTGCAAAATTATAGTGAATCATTTTAGCTAGGCTAGGTCCCAAGATTTCTTTTTCTTGGTTTTCCACCTAAAAATTATTAGTGTCATTTCTTTTTATCTTTTATTATCTATGTGAACGATGAGTTTTGTACAACGGTAACACGTTAAATCGTTATTCTACTGCCACAAGTTTTTTGGCACATGGTAGCATGGTGTCGTCTATGGGAAACAAAGCTCCATTGATAGAAGTGCACTCTTCTTTGTTGACTAAAAGCACAATACAAAAGCTTCTCTTCGTAACACCCATCATTCCAGGAAACAATCCGGAAGTGCAGGACATCAATCCTTTGGTTTTTTTTTCAAATGACACACATCATCCTATTGATGAGGGAACCTCCCTTACACCACTTGAAGATCATGCATCAATAAAAATGAATCTCATAATGTGAATCTCCGACTCCTACATGAAGTTTGATAACCGATGATTGCACATATAAGAGGGGCAAAACAACATTAAAATCCTCAACTTAGTTAGCACGATCTCTACATATTGAAGCTCCCCTTTAGGAGCCTAAACACATGAACACTATATATATGTATGTACGCATATGTATGTATGTAACCATATATGTATGGATATGCATGTATGTATGTATGGATATGTATACATGTGTGTGTGTGTGTGTGACACACACACACATATATATGCCGCAAGTCGTGACATGTTGGTTGGCGGGGTTCATTGTAAGTTCTCTTTAGGTCACAGGTTTGATCCCCCATTGCGTGGGGTTCTCGAATAGTTAGGCACATGACGCGGACTATCATTGATACACCGAAAATATATGCATTTTTAGACCCATATTTTATACTCATTTTTTTGTGATATTGCACTTTAATGGAAGATATTTTGATGTTTTTCTTGCAGGTTATTGATTTTTAGGGCTTAAAGCAAAAAGAAAATAAAAAAAGATGAAATTTAGAGTCAAAATTACGTTTTTGAAGAAATGCTCAATGTCAAGGTCAGCTTCGACAGCGCAGAACAATTTAAGGCCGGGCATTTTTACTCAGTGCCGACGGCGTCAGACCAGTATCGACGGCGTCAGACCCTGTTTCTAGAGTATTCAATGTATTTGGATGATTTTTTAAAGAGTTTTTGGAGGTACCTCTTGGAGAACCAACCTTGGGCTCTATTTGGGGCCGAATTTCATCAGAAAAAGGACTCATCTACGTTCATTTTTCACACCGCATCATTCCATTCCACTATCATATTGAAGTCAATTTTTTATTTTTCTTTCATAGTTTAGAGTTTTTGAGATGAAATTTAGGGTGAAACTTTCTGTAAGAGTGTTGGAGAAGGAGAAAAGTGAGAAATATCTTCTTCCTGCATTTCTAAGGAAATGCTATAAATGATTTGCTTTGAGAAAAAATTTTCAGATAAGTATTGTTTGTTTATCAGTATTGTATGA
>NEWO01000033.1:1491720-1510507 GCA_003013225.1 Phalaenopsis aphrodite | reverse complement strand
TAGTATAAACATATTTCATGAGACGATGTCCAAAATGGGCTATCTTGTTTCGAAAAGCACACCAAACATTTGAATGGTGATTCTGTTTGGCCCATTTAGATTACTCGATGATCTATCATAGTGCTTGATATTCGTTTCACATATAAGGCCTTAAAGTTGTAATTGTTTTTGGGCCATTTACACACATTTCATCCACTATATCTGTATTTACACATGGAACGCCTAAACTATCTTTTACAATTATACCACCTAAATTTTACATATTGCCTCAACAATACTACCTTTTTAACTTCTACAAAGTGAAGTGCACTTTTTTTATCCATAGATTAAGGGGACCTGCATGTAAAAATTGAAGTTTAGGTGTTAGATATGTAAATAGATAAGAATTGGCAGACATGTATGCAAATCTCCCTTTTTTTTATACATAGGATGTTTGTTGGGCAAAAGTGTTATTTTTTTTAAAATTCATTCATTCAAGCCAGCCCAAAAACTAAAACTAAAATGCTTTATATATAAAAATATTATAGTTGGTATAAGTTGATCATATCTACATGTTGCGCCACATGCCACTGAAAGAGAACAATTGTGAATTTGGCATCTGTGTGGGCCGGTCAGTCGAGTTTGTCCTGCGGTAAAGCCCAACTATTTTATGAATTCTAAATCCCAATTGATTTCTGTTTTGTGTTGCTTGAGGTAAAGCCTATTGACATGGGCTTTTTATGCCAACTTGTATTCAAATAACCTTTATAGATTTTATTTTTATTTGCACATTTTATAAATGCATTTTCTATCTTACATTGTGATATGACTCCAAAAAACTTTCATCGTCTTGAATTTCGAGGCATAACACAAACCTCAAGATAATCTTTTGAGTAAGAAATATTCAAATATTTATAAAAATTCATCAAGAGCATCAATTTCAGCAAACTTACGACTAAACTGACCGGGTCAACGAGACGAGCCCAATTATATATAAATCAATCCGAGTCAAATCAAGCTAAGATCAAGTTATTAAACTAATTTTGGAAGTTTTCTGGAAATATTTGGAAGGTCGAACAAATATCGAATCTACTCAGCCTATGAACGAATCGAGCGCCTTTATAAAACAATTTCAGCGAGCCCAAGATCGCTCAATTCCAATATCACTAAGGCACTCAAATGTCCATCAAATGTTGTCTGATTGAAATATGCTCTTCGGACCGTCCAATCAAAGTACTTCATATTCTTACATTAATTGCACCCAAAACACTATAAATAAGGCCCCACCCCTCTCATGAGAGGGGATGAGAGCTTAGGATATGAGGAAGAGCTTGAAGCTTTGAGGAGTTGTAGTCCAGCACCACCAACATCGACTACCACCGACCACCACTGACCTTCGTCAATCACCATCAATCGTCTTCGACTTTCGCCAATCGTCAATGATCACCTTCGACCATTGCCGACCACAACTGCCGACCGTCGTTGATCACAGCCAATCTTCGCCCAAGACCAATGTCGATTACCGCCAATCATTGTTGACCACCATCGATCGAACATCACCAATCACTATTGGTCATCGTCATTCCTAGCAACAAATTTATCAGCACATCAACATTGTAACTTGGGAAATATAATAACCCTTTTCTCGCCTGTGGGACAAGTGGTTGCAGTTGTAATCATCTTTTTATACTGTAAATCTTCAGCTGGGCTAGACTCCATAGTTTTTCCTTTTCTGGGTTTTTCATGTAAAAATTTTTGTAGTCATTATTAATTATTTTTTTTCTTTTGAGTGTAAGTTAAATCTTTGTATAACACTAAGACGATAATCAGCTACTCTACTGTTGAAATTACAATCCCACCACTGAAGTACTTGTGAGGCTCACTACATGGCTACCAGACTCGGTACTCGTGACAACAGAGCATCCCACTCCAACACCCATCATTCCATAAAGTTGTCACGGAGCCAAGGGCAACATACTTCTTCATCTTCCCACCTTGGAAGACGTTATCTGGTTGACGAAGGCGTCTTATGTCCTTATTTGGAAGTCCAAATGTGTAGAATGGAGAAGTTTCAAATCGAGAACCTACAACTTCTACGCGGGGCTCAACAGTCGCTGTCCCCACCGCTTTATGTAGTTCGCTTACCATTAATTCAATGACCTATGTGAAATGTGCCACTCAAAAATACTTGTACAAATTCCATTTCCTGGGAGGGAATATTTACTCTACTATGACAGAATGTTGACCTCCTGAATATTGATAGTTCCACGCATCCATCCTACACACCTCACCTGACACCGCCATGCCTTGCAGTCATTCCATATGATGCATTCATAATGAAATATGATGCCTCATCCAGGAAGAGTTCTCCATGCAAAGAAAGGATCACTTTCCCACTTATTGTAACATCCATGAATCTTCTCCCTTAGTAGAGATGATTCTTCAACATCTTTTCTCAGCAATGTTCAAGCTTCCAAACACTGACACCCTACGAAGGGGTAACTGACCCCTACGAACATGTTAATCACTACCAAACCATCATGCACATTTAGCATGCCTCTAATTTGCTTCTATTCTAAGTATTCTCGACCACTCTTGAAGGGCAAGCTCGCTTCAGGTTCTACTTACTTCCAGGGGAACTGTTAAAACATTTAACAAGCTTGTCATATTATTTGTAGAACTGTTCATGGAAAATTGGCGGATCATCAAGGATTTATACCATCTCTTAGGAATTTGTCAAAGTAAAGGGGAGTCACTCGCAAACTACTTTATTCAGTTCTTCACTGAAGCTCGTCAGATTCTGGGACTGGATCAAAAATTGCTAAAAGGGGGTTTTTTTTGCTACACCTAGGACCCTTCTACTCGTCACTGATGCAGGAGAGAATATGTTCTTATGCCGACCTTAACCACCGTGTTAAGGTCAAAGCATATGTCGTCATCAACGCTTCAAAAGAGGAATTCAACAATTTGGGAGAAATCACAAAAGTATCATCAGGAACAATAATTAATCCTTGCAACGAAAAAAGTCTTAGAGACATGAGAATCGTGACTTCCCTCCTCGATCTGCAAGCCAATGAAGTGAGCATCAACCTAAAAAAGAGTATACACCACTCAACACCTTACATGTTAAAATTCTTATTGTCATCAAAGATGAGGAAACTATCAAGTGGCCTAATCTCCTAAATCCAAACTTGGGGAATCAGGAGCAATATTGTCATTTCTATCAAAGTAGTGGCCACATCACCGAGACATATAAAACAGCTCAAGAAAGAGATTGAAAGGTTGATTTGATAGGGACATCTTGGTTGATTTGTGTAAAACAAACTAGATGGTATTGATAATGCTCCCACTGAGGGAGGAGGGCAATAACATGAAAGCAACAACATGGGAATCACCAAATGATGCACAAAATTCTGACAATAGTTGTAGGCTCATTGTTGATCGATCAAGTCTTGATCGCTGCACCTGGAGAACAAACACAGAAAAAACTGCACTTCAAGCCTATCATTTTCAATGATTCTGACCTTGAAGGAGTCCAAGCCCCCCACCAAGATCGTCTTGTTATTAAAGCAATAATTAGTAATCTCTAACACAACATAAAGAGGATCCTTATCGACAAAGGTAAATCTATTGACATATTGTTCTAATTTTAGTACCATTATGCAGTTTTGACAATCAGCCAGTCAGGGTTGAAGGAATGATAGATCTCCCCATTGTTATGGGAGATTTTCCTCAGGAAAAGACCACTCAATCCAGTTCATCGTCATCAAGTCAATATCAACATACAATGCCATCTTTGGGAGACTCATTAAATCTATCATTAACATCATGACTTCTATGCCACACATATAGCTCAAGTTCCCAACCCAACAAGGATTTGCGTTGTGCAAGGGGATCAACATATAGCGCAATCTTGCTACCTTAAAAAAGCCCAGCCACACCAATCAATGATACTTAGCATTGAGAAATTCGATCTTCGAGACAAGTACATATCTTAACGAGCTTCTCCCGTGGAAGACTTGGTCCACATGCCACTTTTTGACGAACAATCCTCATGAACAGTGCAACTTGGATTTTTACTGTCCAATGAGAAGAAGTTAGAATATGTATATATCCTCTAAAGGAACCAAAACATTTTTGCGTGAATCGCAACTGACATGCATGAGTCGATCCAGGAAAATCATGCACTCTTTAAAGATAGATTTGACCTTTAAACCAATCATCTTGAAGAAGCACAACTTCACCCATATCACTTACAAGCCATCGAACAAGAAGTCAGCAAGTTTCTGGAGGCAAGCTTCATACTGGAAGTGCACCACCCCACGTGTTTGGCCAATGTCGTAATGGACAAAAAAACAGTGGTGCATGGAGGATGCACATCGACTACACCGACCTCAATAAGGCTTATCCGAAAGACAATTTTCCCCTCCTGTGCATAGATCAACTCGTCGATGCCACGCTCAGACACTAGATGCTTAGTTTGATGGATGCATACTCGGGGTACAATCAAATAAAGACGAACCATAAAAACGAAGACACTACCTCCTTCCAAACAAATAAGAGTTTATATTGATATCAAGTTATGTCATTCAGGTTGAAGAACGCTAAAACAACCTATCAACACCTCATAAACAAGGTCTTCAAAGACCTTCTCGAGCATACGATGAAGGTGTACGTTGATAATATGTTGGTAAAAAACCTGGAAGCATCTCAATACATTTCTTAACTGGATGAGTGTTTTTGACTTCTTCTTCGGTACGACATTCGCCTCAACCCAGCTAAGTGTTCCTTCAAAGTCACATCAGCAAAGTTTACGGGATTCATGGTTACTCATCGTAGAATTGAGGTGAAACCAAAAAAGCTCAAGGCACTGAGAGACATGGTGCCCCCCAATTAAAAATATATTAAAGTAAATTTTAAATTGTAGTACATAAAACAAGATAACAACTTATTTGTATACCTGTTCATTTATTTGATGCATTTATATCCTTATTTTTGTTATTCATTTAATAGTTCGTTTATCTAAAAGCTCGTTTAGTTATTGCAACTTCAACGAGTCTTTTATAAACTCGATACAATACCACTAACTTCAATTAGCTCAATAAAGGTTGTTCGGATAGAAATTAACTAACTCGATAATTTCCTCACTAATCAGCTCAATAATGACTCGATCATCATGATATGAAACGAACAAGAACCAAACTCAAATATAAACTACTCTTGAACATAAACACAAAGCTAAATCAGAGCCTAAATTCTATAAATACAAGGCAAAAATATCTTGTATTGATATTTTATTCTGGGCAAAAGGAAGGATTCCATCCTGCCGTTAAAATAATTTTAAATATTTAACATATATTTCTTGGGTCCAACGGTGGGCCCTCTTTTTAAAAAACTTGATATGCACATTTGAATGTAGGTCCAATCTATCTTTGCTAATTAGAAAATGGCAAGCACATATCAGCTAGCTGGTGGCCGTTCGTCAGAGTACTGAAAGTAACCTTCTGATATTAAAAGGGGGTTCTGAATGCGAAACAGAGAATGAAGACAGAGCAGGCATTAAATCAACATCAAGAATATTCAAATTGGATTCAAATTGGACATTATTTAATGTGGATTCAAATCCTCCATTCCCTTTCAACGCCAATAATTATTGGTTTGTTGATAAGGATGAGCTCAGTTCAGCTCATGCAGAGAATCAGGTTATGTAGAGAATCAATTATGAGCAAGCCTTGGCGTGTTAAATGGGGGGTCCACTATAAGGGGCCGCTTGGGGTAGCCTATTTAGTGCGGTGGCGTTTTGAAAACGTATTTGGTCTGTTTCGGTAAACTATGTTTTTGCAGCTTATGCATTTTGAAAACGCTAAAAACAGTATTTTCACATTGTCTTACTTTTCCAAAAAAAAAAAAAAATTGTAACATTCACCACAATTACCTTATTATCATATTATTTAATATGTTGAAGCTGCTCCAAACAGACCCTTAAGTACTCTCAGGTCAGAGATTCAATCGCTCGTGGAGTGAGGTTCTAGAATAATGGCACCTGGTGTGGGTTTCTCATCATAGAACTTAGCGCATGAAAAATCGATATTTGGGTCTATGTAAAATACAGATTTCTTATATATATATATATATATATATATATATATATATATATATATATATATATATATATATATATATATATATATATATATATATATATATATATATATATATATATATATATATATATATATATATATTTATTTATTTATTTATTTATGCGTATACAGTGAATTCAGGCCGAACTTGCTACCTGTCGCTGTTATAGGACGACTTTAAAGTATGCTCACCACAAGTCCGTGATTGAATTGGTTTGCGAGTCACCAAGTTTATAATTGGCGTCCTGACACGCTAATTGAAGCCGTGATTGAATTGGTTTGCGAGTCACCAAGTTTATAATTGGCGTCCTGACACGCTAATTGAAGGGTGTAATATCTTCTATCATAAAATTATAAGGCTCAAATCATGTGTATTATATTTTGAAAATTAATTAAAACAATAGATCATAGGGGCATTTATGCGAATGATAAAAACTTAGGAGTTTAAAGAGTATATATATAAAAAAAAAATGTCAGCACTAATCTTGAGGAGATCTAATGGTTCAGAGGAAAAAAATGCAATAAAAAAAGGGTCAAAGTATTAAATGTATTCATATGATAATATAAACATTTCAATAAATTTCTAATAATGATCGTGTTGATCGTGAATTTCAATTAGAGGGGCCAATTTATAAAATTAAAATTTAAAGCCATAAAATATAAAAGATATTTAAATAAAATTAAAAATCACTAAAAACTAAGAGCAAAGCCACTCACCCTCCACTGTAGTTTATCTTTTACTAACCTAAGCTCATGTAGAGCTAATTCCATCTTAAATATTACTAAATTCATACTTATATAATGTCATGCTAGTAAGTATATGGCTTAAGTCTTTTATCAGCATGATTTTATTATCAAATGACACCACAAAGAAGTGATTATGGCCGGAGTTCTTTTACCGGGTGGTTTGCTATCAAATGACATCATTATATTAATGTCATTGTTGTAGTTTGTATGTTCCTTAATAATATTATGTCATTTTAAGTTATGAGTCATAGGATATATTTTATTAGGAATACAATTTTCTGAAATTTAAGGTCAACTTAGATTAGTTCCCTTAGAAAAATATTCACATGGGGTCTATAAAGTTCTCTTGAAGGAAACAACTCAAGACTACTGATAAAGATTCTTCAATTAGGTTGGGCCGACTGTCTCCTCTGACTAAGTTGACCACAATCAACGACAATCCAAAACAATAGAATGACGAAATCTTGATCTGACACATAATCATTTCCCCCCACCCTCACTCTCTCTTAAACTCACAGATATAATGTCAACATTTAAAAAATTCTAAATTTGTTGTTATTATATACTAGGTTTGAAAACATAACGCCTAATTCCTAGACTTAATCAAAAGTGCTCTCTCATCATCGAGAGAAATAATCAATCATAGGGGTTTTCTCCTTTGGGAAACCTTGAAGCCTAAATATTAAAATCCTCACAAATTAAGGATAAAATCTTTGTGTTGCGTCGTATCTACTATCTAATTTGCCTTTTATAATTTTGACCTGGAATCTCACGGTAAACTCTCTCATCCTCATTCTCATTTTATTTATTTATTTGTTTTTTTTTTTGTCAAGAGAAGTTGAGGTATTTCAAAATTTTTGGAGCTCATAGGAAGCAATGGAGGTGATAATGGACCACAATTCCAATAAAATTAAAGAGAAAATTATCAAACAAAGCAAGAAGCGACGCTAAGAATATAGAAGCTTTGAAAAACTAAAACCAAAGAAAAGGTTCCCACTTTAGAGCATAAAGCCATCAAAACAAAATAAAGGCAATCCCATATTTCAAAATTACTTGCCAACCAACTAAGTTGTTCCTTAATCTTAGGATGTCATCATTGCCCTGAAAAAACCTTTTCAACAAGTAAAGTATAGCCTAACAAAATAAAAACAAATGCACCATGAAGTACCAAAGAGAAAATTTAGAAATGTTGGAAAAAAATGAATTCTTGCAATAAAAAACCTTGAAAACTTGTGGAATACAACCATAGAGACAAAGAAGTTAGGGAGGAAAGTAATGGCTCATTAAGTTTGAACAAATGTCACTTCTTTTCTAATGAAGCATCATACATTGAGTGAAATTTTTTATTCCTTAGATTGAGTGACATTTGTATATTATATATAATATAATACAAGCTTTCAAACTTGCTCCCAAATGTCATACTATTTTTTTCTTACAATGAATGATAAATAATGCATCAAAAGGAAAGAAATAAAAGTTTTATGAGCTTTATTAGCTTCCATAATGTTTATGTTTTCTAGAATTTGTGAGAGATATGTGTGAGATGAAGTTGGGGTGCAGTAGTTCAGGGTAGGCAACTTATCAATATAGCATTAAAGAAAGGAAAAAGGAAGCATTAAGGAATGGAAAAAGGAAAAAAAATTAAGTGAGAGATTAATTGTTGTTATGATAGAGAACACAAGATAGGGTGGCAGGGATTTCTAGGCCATTTGAGCATCTTCCATATTGAG
This sequence comes from Phalaenopsis aphrodite, assembly GCA_003013225.1. Taxonomy (NCBI): domain Eukaryota; kingdom Viridiplantae; phylum Streptophyta; class Magnoliopsida; order Asparagales; family Orchidaceae; genus Phalaenopsis; species Phalaenopsis aphrodite. Next base: position 1,501,908 of record NEWO01000033.1, on the reverse strand, counting down.
CCAACCATTCAAAGCAAGCCAAAAGAAAAGAGAGTACCACACAACATAATTTTTTGTTATATAAAATTGTGTCATTTGACATCAAGGAGCTCAATAGTAAGGTAATAAACAATTCACAAAAGATTTTATATGGAGGGTTAGCAATACCTTTGCAAATAAGCCCCTCAATGACAACATAACAAGGAAGGCTTAAAATTGAGTTTTGAGATGTTATTAAGATAAATTATCTCAATATGACTCCAACTTGATGGTAGTAGCAACTTGTTTAGCTTGTTTTGGTTAAAATAATACAGGGTTTAGAAGACATCTCCCATAAGAAGCTCTTAAACACATTTACCATTAGTCTAAGATTCTTAGAGTACAAAGGAGTAGCCATCATCGATAAAATGGGTAACTTTATTTCTTATCTCTCTCTCTCTCTCTCTCTCCTCTACATTTCTCATCTTGCTATTTGCTTTGTTATTTATTTTTATTAATTTTAATAAAATAGTTTAAAGATAATATATATTGAAATATTTGAGAGAGAGTTTATCTTTTAAAATCTCACGAATATTGAACACAAATAAAAAAAGGTAGAGTTAGCTTCTATTAAACATAATTTTTTGTTTAAAAGTTTTAATTAGAAGAAAAATTATGAAATTTAATCTAATTGAAATAATCTCATAATTGTAATTCTAAATTATAAAAAAAATACTATTTCCTATATTTATTAAAGAGATTAATATATCATAAAAAAACATCAATCTCAGCAATTCTTATAATAAAATTAGGAAAAAACTTTTGAATCATTGAAAATATGATCTAAATATCATTGAAAAGAGTTGCTTAGCTATCGATCAAAGATGAGGCCCTTATCATTACCACTAGTAGCTAATCAAGAACAATAATTAATGAATAATACTTTTTAGTTCAAAAAAAATTAATAAGTTATAATATGAGCCCTAGGTTTAAACTCCTATTATCAAAGAATAACATAATTGTATTTGAGAAAAGACAATTCGATTGGTTTTAATACAAAAAGTTCAAACTACTTAGCATTAATATTTTAAAAAGGACTGTGGGTTGGGGAGAGGCATATGTATTTGCATATATAACATCTAAAGTTTAATATTTATAGGATTTACATGCATGGCACTTAAATATTTTACCATTGTATTAAAAATATCATAATTACTACTTTTAAAACTGAAGCACACTTTTTCATGCATTAGTTTATGACACCAATGTGTTGTATGCATAACTATCTAACTTTAGGTAATAATGAAATCATGCATACCCTTTTTATGTAGTTGTGAGATTTCTTTCGCTCTAAAAAGCTTCCCAACTCTTTAAAAGCAACAACGATTCCTCATATATACCTTTGAACTCTAACATTCACTTTTTATATGTTATAGAACCATATCATTTTTTTTTTTCACAGTAAATATATTCATTCATTGATCGTGGCAAAAAAAAAACAAAATAAGGCACGTAGGTTACCACCTAATAAACGATAAACCAAGGTTATCCCCATTCAAAAAAACTTGCAAAAGAGGAGAGGGGAATACAATCAACAATCAAGTTACTAGTAACATCATTTTTGGCAAGCCAGTTTGTACCCTTGTTACCTTCTCTATGGATATGAGTCTAAATCACCGAGACATGTTGAGTGAACTTGAAAGTTTTGTTCTTGATTATAGTAATAAACCAAGGTTTTGTTCTTGATTATAGTAATAAACCAAGGTGAGCAATACTACCTTTTAATACTTCCACCAACAACAATGATTTCATCTCAAATATGATGAAATTCTAGCGCATCTTTAAGAAAAATTTTTAAGCAAACAGTACAACCCAAGCTTCAGCTACCAAACCGTCACTTGCCACACAAGGAGATTGAAACAACGACATACATTTCCTAGCCTCGTGTCTAAGGATGCCCCCAACACCAGCATTATTAATGCACCAATCAATATTAGCCTTGATCCACAAGTTTTTAACTCTCTTCCAGAGAACTAGCTTTATCTTCAGCTTCTTAGAGACCCTGACAGAGACATGTAAAGTTTGGAGAACCTCATCAAGTTCACTTAAATATTCCACATTATGATTCCCACACTTCAACACCTTACTAACAAAAGAAAGTATATTGTGCATCACCACCTTAGGTCCCCTAAAGTTTGGCATTATTTCTTTCCATCCAAATGAACCACAACATTATAAAAGGCATCAAGTTAAGCAGGTGCAGGTCATACTATGAGTAATGATGCCAAGTTGTCGCCAATGCTCTAAATCACTGAAACCATCCACTGGGCAGGTGATATTAAAAAAAAATTCCCACTAGTTTCCATACTTGTACAGTATAATTACAACAAAAGAAAATATGATTAAAAGATTCTTCTTCCTTCTTGCACAAATATCACGTAGAATGAAATTTCAAACCTTTGAGTTTCAAGATACCATGATTTGGTAAGAACTTGTATAATAGTCTCCAACAAAAGAAGGCTATAAAGGACGAAACACATCCCTTCCAAATCAGCTCACCCCAAAGCACTTCAGAAAAATGAAAAAAAATCTTTACAAATGTTTGAGCAATCGAGCAACTTGGGGTACCCTTAATAGTAACTCTATCCTTCTGAGTGGACATAAAGGAAAAATAGCAATGAAATCAATTATGTTACCTGGCAGCAAATGGCACAATTTGTCATTCTTCCAAGCATTCTCGTTCCAAAGATCTTTAACTAATAGTTGTTGATCTTCAATACAAGCATTCACAAACATTAAAAGTAGCCCATCCAAACTGTAGTTGTCCCACTAGAAATTAATATGGCCTTCCTACAACTCCCAAATAAGCATATCTTCAACATTACTTCTTGCTTTCAACATTTCTTTCCAAACAACAGAGCTACCCAATTTAAGAGCAACTAAAGTACGGTGGTTAAAAGCACACTAGTTCTCCTTCATAAACATAGCCCAAATGGATTCTTGGGATCTAAATTTAATCCACAGCTTCACATAATTGATGTGAGAAAGAAAAGTAAGATCATGGAGAACCAGCCACCCAACATCCACCATTTTACAAAGTTTCTTCCAACTTGCCCAATTTATGCTTTTAGAATTACCTGACCAAGGAAACCTATTGAACAAATTCTCCAGCCGAGTCTGTATTTTCCTTTTCATCTTCAGTACTTGAAGTGTGTAAAGTGGTATAGAATTCAAAATGTTTTAAATCAAAGTGACTTTACCATCAAGGGATAAAAAAAATTAGTCCAGCAATTTATAAGCTCTCTGATTTTATCCACCACTTCCTAAAAGTGATTAAAATTTTTCGTGCCATGAGTTCAATCCCAAGACGGTGAATTGAAAATTTTGAAAATGTGAAACCGACATGCTTTTTAATTCAGTTTTTTAACATAAAAGGAATTCTTTCCCACAAAAAAATTGCATTTGTTTTTGTTAAACTCCATCCCAAAGCTGATTTCAAACATCTTCACAATCTCCCAAGTCTTCTCAATGAATTGTTTGCTTGCATTAATGAATAGCACCACATCATCAGTGTAGGCAAGATGGGGAACTGAAGATTTAGCCCTATGAGAATATCTAGTTTATGTCAGCCTCCATTGCAACATGTTAATAGTTCTAGACAAATAATGCAAGAATAAAGATTATAGAAGAGAATGGATCACTCTGTTTTGAGTCTTAAAATAACCACATCACGAACCACTAATAAGCACAGTGCAATAGTTGTTGTTCAGCGACCTCTGTATGAGATTACAAAAATCTTCCTTAAAACCTCTTTCTTTGAAACAATAATAATGAAACTCCAATCGATTGTATCATAAGCTTTCCTTGTGTCTAGCTCGATCATCATGTTACCCCTTTTACAATTATTATCCAAATCGGTAATCATTCTTAGGCACAGCAGAATGTTCTCCATAATGCAACTCCCTTTGGTAAAATTGGATTGGTTGGGGGTGATTAAGCAAGACAAATGAGGTTGCAATTGATTAACAATGATCTTGTTGATAACCTTATAGAAAATGAAAGTTAGACTAATGGGTCGGAAGTGATTCTGACAGTCCTTCTCATGATTCTTAGGAATAATTGTAATAGTTGAAGAAAGGAAATATTTGTGTGGGTCAACACCAAAGAAAAAATATTTCAAAGCATCAATCACAGAGCCTTAATGATATGTCAACATTTTTTTATAGAATTCAGCCATATACACATCGGAACAAGCATTTTTATTGCTATCTATAGAATTTACAGGATTCCACACCTCTAAATCCTTAGGAACAACAATTGGATTCAAACTTTCAATATATTCTCTACAATCATTAAAGAGAGACTGATCAATCACAGGCTGGACTAAGCCCTGGTTGGAAAATGATTGTTGAAAGAACTCCACCCCACTTTGTTCGATGTTGGGCAGCTTCTCAACCCATTGCCCCATCTCATCCTTGATTCTCAATATGACCTTCCTAGTTCTTCTAGCTCTTAGAAAAACATGATAATATTTTTTTTTCTATTCATATCGGTAAAATTTGTTGTTGCAGCTTTTTGACATAGGAAATCATCCTCCCATTAAATAAATTACATTAAATTAGCTTGGGCCTTAACAAGATCCTAATCTCCTTGATCCTAGAACTCATCTTCAGCAAATTGTATCTCCAAATTTCTCACTTTCCCTTCAGCATTAACAACCAGTTGATGGACATCACCGAAAACCTATATATTCTACACCTGAAATTTCCCAGTTGTGCTTTTGTGAAGCAGCCAAAGATTAATCTAGCTGTTATCAGAAAACTTATTCTTCCAAATAACCCTGATACAGTCCATGAAGCCTCCATAATTTGTCCAAGTATTTAGCAATATGGAAGAAGTATGTTTAGGCTTTGGAATAGTTGATAGAGTCAATAAAAGGGGATTATGGTTTGAACCAGTTCTAGGCAAGTGCAATACTTCATAAAAAGAAAAAGTTTTCATCCACTTTTGATTAGCTAAAAATATGTCCATACGTTCTTGCAACTTCCCCCTTCTACAAGTGAAGTGAGGGCCACTATACCCCAAGTCAAATAAACCAGCTCCCTCAATAACATCATTGAACTGATTAACCGACAATTAATTCACCTGTCTACCACCCTTCTTCTCAGCTTGATTACAAATCATGTTAAAATCTTCACCAATGCAACAAAATTTATCGACATTTTGCCCAATCTCCACCAATGCTCTCCACAATTCACTCCTTTCTTCCCTAATACAACCAGCACAACGAAAAAGTTACACTGCCCATGATACCATCCAACTCAAGCTCCATACGCAAAAAAATTATACATTATCAATCAATAATTTCATAATGAACCCCTTCCTCCAAAAATGTAGATTTTATTATTGCAGTTTACTATGTGATTAAATCTACCAAATTTCCTAATGACTTTCTCCTTGTGAATCACCTTTCAAAAATAGCAAAACACAAAATCTAATGGATCTTAATATATATACTTTAAACGATTAAAGGAGTTGGTATCCACAACCTCCTTAATGTTCCAAAACAAAGCTTTAATTATAGTGTTGTGACTTACCTCTCCTAGAAAGTTTGGTAGAGGAAGGACCACGCAAATCAGTAGAAGGTAGAGGAGGATCTCCAAGTATATATGTATGTCGCAGTTTCTGAAACTCTTGTGTACATTTAATCTTCTTTCTTCTTGATTTCTGCATAAGCCATTCTTCCTCAAGCTCATGCCTAACTGCATAAACGACATTAATTGTTTCCACATCCAGAGGCAACTCAAATCTCCTGTCATCTCCATTGTGTTGTCCTATCAGATTCGTCAACTCACAGTTTCCCAAATACGAATCAACTAAACCCATTTGAAGAAGATCCCTCTTGGCATCTCCAATTACATCATGATGTTGTTTATAATTCTTCTCTATACCCAAATTTGGATTCTCCTCCTCATTTGGTCTAATGTCATTTTCATATTAAAGGATACTCCTTGTGGATGCTGAATATTTTCTTGGGCTTCCATAACTTGAATAGCTTCCTCAGTGAAAGTTGGATGAGCTTCCTCCTATCCTTGTAGATGTTGAATATCTTCTTGGGCTTCTATAACTTGAATAGCTTCCTCAGTGAAAGATGGATGAAGTTTCTCAACTATTACTGATCAACCTCATTCTCGGTATCATCCCTTCTATTATTTATGGTCGTTCTTCTCATTTCACGGTGAGCTACATAGCCATTTTCAAAGGGGTGACTAAATATCCTGCAGTGACCACAATAATATGGTTTTTGTTCCACCACCATTTACTGCCAATATCCTTTACGAGTGAAGCCAATCCATATCTCATTTGGTACATGTCGAGTAATATCCCTTTCAATTAGAATCCTTGCAATTGATAGTCTACTCAGATTATAAGCTGGGTTATCAACTTTTATGAGTCTTTCAAATATTGAGCCGATGAAGAAGAGGATTTGAGCATTAAATAGATTTAATCCAAGCCTAGGAAATTTGAACCAAATAGGTGCACTAGAAGGCTCAGATAGGACATCAAAATCCAATGACCATTTCAACACTTTCATTACCGTATTTTCAATATGAAGGATCTTCTTGGAGAAAAATTTAACAGTCTTCCTCTGAACTTAGATGAATCATGGTATGTCTACCATCAAATAAACCCACTTTCCAACTTTCAACTTCCAACTAATTTCACCATAAAAAAATCTTCTAACAAGTTCCATTTTTGGATGTCTTAGTTGAAATTTATCATTAAGGGTGTTCTTCAAAGGCTCAACCAACTTATCCAAATCAGCCTCCAAAATGTAGATTGTCGGTTTACCATACTGGTTTCCTGAACAGTGTCGAGTTGCTACCAATACCTTCATGAAATTTTTTAGCGAATATTAAGTTAGATGCCTCAAATCCCTGTGGAGGAGTAATGTTAGCCACAATCTCAGCCAATGTGGCTTGATCCATGAGTAACAAACTGGAAAATCGATGGAACAGGGGACATTGCGGAACCCTAGCAGATCATATGCAGCCACAACACCCATATACATTGGCATTTGCAAAATTTTGGTCAAAATCCTTATAGATAGGCTCACACTTATCATATCTAATATCATTCATGATACTCAAGCTAATTTTATGTCAAACATGAGTACAATTGATAATATCATTATCACTGATGAGATCCTCAACAACTTTACCTTCAACTCCAATCCTCCATCTTTTGTGCTAAGCAAGATATAAAGAATGCTTTTGACAAAATCAACCAAAAGTTTATCATAAATAGTATGCATCTCAAAGGGTTACTTATACTTGTTGTCTCATGGATTGAGGAGTATATCAATAATATTCATATCAGTATCGAAGTGGCTCTTGAAGGCACCTCCCTTCCAATACAAGGCTTTAACAAGGTTGTTCACTATCCCATTTTCTTTTTTGCATAGTTATTGACAGATACTATAACACCCTGGATCATGAAATATGTACAGAAGATTACACTGCCATCAATCATACCCCGGACTATCATCTATCTTATCATATATATATACTTTTTTTTTTTTTTTGACAAAGCAAATCATGAAAATGTCTCTTACATAAAAAAGCCTTCTTTATATCTTATATATAGCCTCCAATCATATAATAACTTCTACCAAAAGTTTGATTTGCTACTCTAAAGCCATGCAAAATACCCATGGATTTAAGCAACATTTTGGGTTTCCTTAGCTTTCCTTCTAGCATTACTTAACTTAATTTACCATTTTGTTGATGTTGTTTCCTTCCAAATAATGACTGATAAATTAAGGATCACATATTGGATGGTTTGAAGGCTAAAACTCAAAAACTAGCTAGCAAATTAGAGGTCATTAAATTCACTATTGGGGGCATTATTATGTATTAAGCTAGACTCATATTTCTTCCCAAAGGTTGCATTAACTTTTTCTCAATAAAACCATGTTTATACTTGCATGCTATTGAATTCATAATACCAATCCCGAATAACTAAAATAATCAACCTGCACTAACATAGCAAGTTTCATGGTTTTATCACATTTCATCAAAAGCCATCATCAAAGTGCATGTAAACCATAATTTACATGAGAAATTACCATTAAAACCATGATATCCTCCATATTTACAGCAAACCCCCTTGAATAAATCAGGCAGCAGCAGCAGCTGTGCAGACGGGAAGGTCTTTCTCCATATTAGGGGCCGAATTGAGGATCGGATTCCTCTCGAAGAAGTTCACGGGCTTTAGATCGAAGCTGGAGGAGACGGTGGGCATCACCGGAAAGTCTTCCTGGCATGGGATGTGGTGAAATCCCAGCGTGTACCACAATACTATGTCCTTGTTCTCAATCGGACGGTTCCTATTAAATATCAATTTGAAATCAGTATCAGTAGCACACAATGAATTTTATTTTATTTTTTCTGAATTATTATGATTTTTTAGTTTAATATAATTATTCCTTTAGTAATTTACGAGCTAAAATTAATAGGTCCAGTTTAATTTATTTTAGTAAGATTTAAATGCATAGTACTAAATTCCTATATATTTACATATCTAATATTTATACTTCAATTTTAATTTAAATATCACCTTAATTATGCATGAAAATATGCACTTATTTTTTAATAGTTAAAGTAAATGTATTTTTATTGTGATATGAAATATTTGAATGATATAAATGTAAAAAATAAAATTTAAGTTTCCCAAATATAAATATATAGGAGTGTGGCACGAAAATTACACACATAGCACACACAAATCATATGTATTTATATATCTCACACCGAAATTTTTATATTTACATATATAATACTTTGATGTTTTAAATTAATATATGAAATTATTTATTTCACTTTTTATAAAAGTAATAGTTATTTTGGGTGATATTAAAAATATGAATATGCTATGTGTACATATGAAACTGTCGACGGTGTAAATACATAAGATTAGTGTGCTATGTTTGCAATTAACCCTTTGTTTTATTCCTATTGTATTGCATACCTCTCAGACCAGACGGCCAACGTGTCCTCCCCTTTGTTCTGGTACACGAACAGCCCGCCCGCCCAGACTTCGTTCTTGTGCCGTGGCGTCACCCATATCTGCAGTAAGGCAGGAACGCAGTCCAGAAAAAAAAAATTATATTTTTCTTATTATTAAATTTTCAAAATTGTGTGCCAAATAATAAATTTTCAAGTATAGAAATTTCATACAAATTGTATTCATATATATATATATATATATATATATATATATATGAACCAGCATTATTTAAAAAGATCGGTTTTTTTTTTTTATACCTGGTTGTTAGTAAATGCGCCTCTGATCTGAGGGGGATCATTCACGTCAAGGAGCGCTGCCGCCGTGCCGGCCGGAACCACCTTATAACCCACCGGATTTCCAACTCGGGTCGTCTTCTCCGAATTGACGACATGGAATTCGTGTGGTTTGTAGAGGCTAAGCTTGATCTGCGCCTCCTTCTCCGTGCGGGCGACATGCCTTGTCGCCTTGAGATAGCTCCGGCGAGGAGACTCGCCGGACTCGGTGTTCTGTCTGGCAAGCTCTACCTTCACGAAGGAGTTGTTAGTGCCGTCGACGTCGAGGTCGAGTCGAAAAGTGATGAAGTGGTCGTGGATGACTCCGATTATGTTTTCTGAAAGCAGAGTGCCGTATGTGTCTTGCTTGGATGGGAATTGCTTTACGTGCGTGTAAGGCGAGCCTTTCACCATGAGGATGCCGCTGAGACCTACCTGTTATATTCGGTTGACCTCTCAAGACCATTTTAATCAAGAGTAAAATTTTTAACATTTTAATATAATTTCTTATGATAAATAGCGTAAAAGAAATGTTGAATTTGCTATGAAATAGTTGTAATAAATTTCTTAATATATGGGACTAATGTAAAAAATAAATCTAACAATATTAAGGTTAGTCTAGACTAAAATTTTAAGCAAATAAACAAACATGTACTGACATACATACCACCATATTTCTATGTATTTACCTGTCTTACAACAAAATTTTACTTTTAGCATTTATGTTACTCAAATCTTTCATATCACATCAAAAAATATTTTCATTTTAACTAATAAAAAGTGAAATACACATTTTCATGCATAGGAAGAGTAACAAGCACATAAAAATTAAAATTTTGTTATTAAATATTTAAATACATAAGATTTGTGTGATGTGTATGATCAAAAT
>NEWO01000033.1:1438802-1477564 GCA_003013225.1 Phalaenopsis aphrodite | reverse complement strand
GAGTTGCCATTTACACCCGACACCCTCCCGACTTTTGCCACCTGGTGCAGAAGGAATTTTCTTTTTGGAAAAATATTTGATGGGTGCTATAAAATTCGCTGTGGTAAAATAATAAATTATCGTCTTAGCATTGTACGAAAGTTCAGCACACACACATATGAAATAGAAAAAAACGGTACGAAAGTTTTTACGTGGAAAACTCGTTAGAAAATACCATGGGGCCTGACCCAGTTGTGAATATCCATTATCGATTGATGATTAAAGAAATCTCTTGTCCTATAGACGAGAAAGAGTAACTATATTTTTCATATTACAATATCAACAAACGACATCTGGTTGGTGGTGATTGATGATGGTTGGTGGAGGTCGACTACGGTCGACGGTGATCGTCTGATGTCGGCGGTGGTCATTGGCGATCGACGACGGTACGAAGAAGGTCGGCGGGGATCGAAGGCGATCGACGACGAAGTTCGGCGGTAATCGACGACGATTGGTGGTGATGCTGGGCTGCAAGTTCTCCTCAAGACCTTAGGCTCTCTCTAGACTTCCTCCCCCCTCATGAGAGGGATGGTGCTCTATTTATAGTGTTCTGAGTGCAATTATTGCAGGAACATGAATCATTTTGATCAGACAATCCGGAGAGCTTCCCTCGATCATACGACATTTAATAGACATTTGAGTGTCTTAATGATGTCTGAATTTAGTGATCTTGGCCTCGTTGGATTCGTCTTGTCGAGCCGCTCGATTTGAGTATAAACTTGTCATATTTGACTGTCATTTGCTTTTCAAATGTATATGTAAATCTTCTAACGATGGTTTAATGACTTGATTCGGGCTTGATTTAACTTGGATTGGGCTAGTTTTCATATTATTAGGTTCGTCTCATTGAGCAGATCAGTTTGACTATAAGTTTGCTGAAATCCTAACTTTTGATGAATTTTTATCAAGATTTGAACGTTTCTTGCTCAAAATATCATCTCGGGATCCGTGTTTTGTATTGATATTTGTGTCGGATGTGAAAATTTTGTTGTTGTCGTATCAATATTATATAAGGACTCTTAACTTAGAGCTACGTTCGGAGTCTACTGATATGCAAACACGTGGAGGTAACAGAAAAATTTTAAAAAAAATTGTTTTAGCGCAGAAGAATATTCTTCATGTGTTATTCCGCATTATTCAGGTGTTATTGTGCAGATATTCAGGTGCTATTGTGTTATGAGAATATTTTCGGTATTATAATAACACAATAACAAATCAATACCATCAAAATAACTCATACATAAAGCAAAATAACAAAAGAATAATATTTTCCTGTGTTACCGGATCAGATCACAGGAAAACGATGTGTTTTCTTGAAGCCACGTGTGAGCACATCAGTGGACTTCGAACATAACGCTATGTCAAGAGTCCTGATGTAATATTTTTCCTTTCTTTTTGGGGGTTTATGTGCATTTTTCTAAACTCTGTATGTATAATTATAATATTTAAATTTATAGATTTATTTATACAATATTATGAATTTTATTTTACATAAATTAATATTAATAAGTTTTTTTTTATACTTATAATGCTTAGAAGTCATGCTGTTATAGAAATAAATTTAAAAATTAATATACTAAATATATAAATATATACTTCACAAATCTAACATCAAAATTTTGATATTTTTTCCATTTTAGAACGCTTAAATATCATAAATTTATGAAAAATAAATAAATTGCTTTTGAAAAAAATAAAAATAATTGCATGCTTGATGTAATGTTAATTATATGTGCTTTATACATATGAATATGAAAGAATTGTTAGCAATGCTTGCAGATGTCATATAAATAAGACCTCATTGGCATGCATGAAAAAAATTATTTTAATTATATTGCTTTGTAAAATTAAACAAAATAGTTTAATAATATCCTATTTCTTTTAATGATGAATATCAATGATAAAGACAAATGATTAGATTTTACCAATCAATATAAACATAGCACAAATGATTAAAATACACAAATAGATGTAGACTTGACATTAACACATCGAGCAACACTCCAAATGTGTGTGTGTGCGTGCGCGTGTATACACATTTTATCGTGATGATATTATTTTATAAAAAGAAAACAACACTCCATAATATAAATCATGTGTCGGCCTCACAGACGGGTTAACCCGACAACTCTTAATAATGGAGTTACAGGAAATGTAGAAAATATTACGTGCAGACGACGACATGGATTGCACCATACCGTGCGTTCGGCAGCATGACGCGGTCCACACCGCCGTCCGCACATCCGTCGTTCACAAGTAATATTTTCTCCAACCAATGTGAGAGATAATAATAGAGGAAATATGGAGTGAAGGAAAATACAAGATTGCTCAACTCTTAACCTTTTAAACTCTAAAATAAATAGAAACTAAAACCAATAAAAACTCTGCTTAAAATAAATATCTTAATGCCAGATGTAACCCATAACATGGATGAATGAAAATCTAAAATTATAAATTCGGCCTAAAATAAAATTGGGACAAGACTAATGATGACCACACTTATTACTAACCAAGATGCAACACCCAACATCAAAGCAATTGCCAATGTTAAACTAGAACACCTAACTCAATTCGAAGATCTATATCTCCCGGCAATTTTTCACACAAACCTCTTCCATTTGAAGCAAGAACCATAATTCAATAAATACAACTGATGATTCCCCAAATGAAGGACTTTTCACTCCATATCCAACTTTGATAAAACAATCAATAAACCTTCCAAGGTTGTAACTGCTGGAATTTTACACAAGGGACCTAAGCCTTAAATGTATTTGCAGTGCATGACACCCCTAAGTTCAACTGAATCATCAACAGAATGGATGATGAGGCATGCACAAAGAGGGTGATTACAGCTAAAGCCATCTGATTCATGCTTATAATGCTTAAGAACTGCTCCCCTAAGCTACAGGTTTCAGGCAAATCACAGCTTCCTTGGTCTACCGAGGGACCGTCTTCATTTTGGTTTCCATTAGTATCATGAGATTTCTCAGCACTGTTTGAGGACTGTGGTTCTTGGCTTTCAAAATGCGAACCGGAGCTTCCTTGGCCTTCCTGGGGATCTTCCTCGCGCTTGCCATGTTTATCATCATACAGACTCCCTGCGCTACCATCATTTGAAGCGCCGGAGATTTGGTCCTGCTTGGCTTCGACTCCGACGCGTCTTAGATGAAGCTGTTAATTTTTTTATTTTTTTTTATTTTACTTTGGAGAAAGTGAAGGATGGGGAGATCTATAAAAAATGAAAGATTTAGGTACCTGAAGGTATAGGTTAACCTCATCCGGACGAGAAAGGAAAGGGAAATCACCTCCGGATTTCATTATGGCTCGTCTTGCACCAGGATATCTTTCGGTGACTTGATCTTTTAGATACTGGGGAATGGCACAATAATCGTTTGTCTGCAGGAAGCAAGAAGCAAGAAGCTCATCATCATCTATTAGTAAGTGAAATTACAGTTTTGAACGTTCTTTTCAAGGTGATTCCATTTATTGTATGCTACCAGAAAATAATTTCAAACTTAGAATCAGGATGATCTTCACAGGCCAAGCATGGTGTTAAAATGTTATTAAAACAGTAGTAAAAAGGTGCATTTACATACATACCACCAAAATCTTATGTATTTACATGTCTAACAACTAAAATTTACACTTTCACATTTATACCACCCAAATGTTTCATATCACATAAAAAATACCATCATTTTAACTATTAAAAAGTGAAATACAGCTTTACATGCAAGGGGAAGATGACATGTATGTAAAGATTAAAGTTTAGGGGGTTGAATATGTAAATACATAAAAATTGAGTGGAATGTAAAATTTAAAATATAAAAAATAAAAAATAAAAGAATTGAGTAGTATCTACGTAATTCTGCCTAAAAAATATCAGCTTCTGAATGCAACGTTAAGCTCATTGGTTGCTCCTAGATGGTAACAGGAATTTGAAAAACAAAGATTTTTTTGTCATTGTGCGAAAATAATATCTTTACATTAGAGTGCATTTTGAATGGATTTATCGAGTTTAAAATTATTTCTGATTACTAAACAAATCCAGCTAAGTTAATGGATCTACTAAAATTTAACATTTCATTTTTTTTGGTTTATTACATGATCTGATTTATGGATTGTGGAGATCATCTGGTTGTCATTATATTCTTCTTCTACGGGCAAAGGCCCTCCAATTCTAATAAAGGAGTGGGGACTGAGAAGTTTACAGTTAGAGGGCTAACTCCATTATTCATTGTCAAGGCAACTAGAGGTATTGGCTTGCCTGCCCACAAGATTAGACATTCGAACAAGAAGTTGGAGCCAACTCAACATCATGCTGAATTCAATGCCTCTAAGAGGGGCGTATCATTGAGTCATTACGGTTAATCGAGATGATTGGGAACGAGGGATTACTAATAGAGAGGGTGTTGTTGGTTGGTGCTATTAATAGTAAGCGAGATTCAAAAAATTGAGTTTACAATGAAGGAGAAGTTAAGAGGTCTGATTCAAGGTTCAAATGAAGTTCAATCAGGGGTTGAATCAGATGACCTAATTGTTGGGGGAGATTTGATGAAAATTCAAAAAATGATTCAAGATATCCAAAGCAAAATTTTGAACAGAAGTATACAGAATAAAATAATATAGCAAACACAAAACACAAAATTTAACGTGGAAGACCCGATAACGGGAAAAAAAAGAGGAAGCCACGCCGCACTAACAAATAAACAATGAAGAAAAACAGGAGAATTATATAAATTACACATTTACACCACATTCAAGCCTCTCCAAACTTTGGAACGCTTCAGGACGCTCCTCTCATCTCCTCATCACAAGAGAAATCGAAATCAAATTCCCTCCAATTAGCAAAACAGCTCCTTTAATAGGAGCACGACTCAAATTCAATTACGGACATCAGATTGTTGTGATATAGTGATGCGAAGCTTTAATGGGCACCGGGGTGCTGCATCAGGAGCGCTACAGTGCTACATTCTCGGTTTTGAATCTGAAATGGGTGTTACGGTACTACTGGTCACGGTACTAAGGCCCTTTGGTGCTCCCCTCCGGGCGTTGGAGTGTGGTGCTCTCAGGTTCTGAACCATGATTAAGCATTGTAACACTATCTTTTGAGCGTTGAGGTGCTAGGTACAAGAAAACAAAGTTTTGGTGGTGACCCGCCCCAAACCCAATGCGGGGGGGAAACCAACCCCATACCCCCTCCCCCGACAAACTCACAGTCAAACTTGAACAACGAAACTAAGAGCTCTAAGTGAACATTTGCATGCCACATTCAGACCACATAATGATAATATCTCACTTAGAAACTAATTGCAATCAACATTGATTCTCCAAATCTAAAACATTTTCATAGTTATGGGGTGCGACTCATCAGTCTCAATCTTCTTGAACTCCAACTGAAGCAAAACTTAGCTTCAGTTTCTCAACTATTATAGCCTTTAGTCAACATATGTACAAAGTTTTGAGCTTTGTGTATCTTCTCCATATATAATTGACCGTCTTCTAGGAATGAAAGAATAAAATAATACTTTAGCTTAATGTATTTTGTCATGACATGAAATGCGACATTTTTTGCTAGATGAATAATACTTATACAGTCATTGTAAAGCTTTCCACATTATTGCTCCTTATCAAGTTTTTTCATAAAGCTCTGTAACTAAATTATTTCCTAGCTAGCCTCAGAGATAGCTCCCGTAGTTGATAGAGAAAAAATCTTCAGTAACTTGAAAACCCAACCACTCTTGCGTTTCCCAAAATAAAGATACTTCTTATACCATTATTATCTCCTACGAGGTCTGAATCTACATATCTCTATAGATTAATCCATTCAATTCCAAAACAAAGAGCTTTGTTGATTAATTCTTTCAAGTATCCGAGAATCCACTTCACAACCTCTCAATGATGTTTACTTGGACTACTCATGTATCCACTGACAACTCTCAAAAATGTTCAATATCTAGTCTTATACATATCATCACATGCATCAAACTTCCAACAACTGAAGCATAGGGAGTTCTTTTCATTTGTGTTTGGTCTGCTTCAAACTTAGATGATTGTTCCTTGGATAGTCTAAAATGACTACCTAAAGGAGTGCAAACAACTTTTGCCTCATATTAAATCGTTGTAGGCTCAACATATTCTGCTTGAGATAACTTCAATGTACCTGCACTCCTGTCTGTATTGAGTCTCACACTGAGGATTTTTATTGGTTAAATCTAAATCCATCATTTCAAGCTTCTTTGATAATTGCTCCTTCAACTTCCTAATATTCTTCATATTTGATCCTGCAATCAACATATCATCCATGTACAATAGAAAATAATGTAGTAATTATCAAAATCTTTAATGAAGTAGCAATGATCTAATTAACACTACATGTACCCACTGTCTAATATAAGTTTTTCAAATCACATGTACCACTGTCTGTATTAGTTTTAAGTCATAAAAGTTCTTCAACCTATAAGTCATATCTTATTTTTCTGGAACTTCATATCCCTATGGTTGCACTATGTACAGTTCTTCTACTAAGTCACCATGTAAGAAGGTTGTCTTCACATCTATCTGCTCCAGTTATAGATTTTTTATTGTTACTACGCTAAACATAACTCTGATAGTTATCATCTTCACTACAGAAAAAAATATCTCAATGTAGTCAACTCCTTACTTTGATCAAAATCCTTTCACAACAAATTTTCCTTGTAGTGTGTGCAACCATCTGCCTCTTTTTTTAGTTTCTAAGCTCACTTTTTGTGCAATGCATTTTTGTTATTTGATAGTTCTGCAAATTCGCATGTCTCATTTGACATTAATGACTGTATCTCATCATCTATAACAAACTCTCGCTCTTTTGAGTTACAGTGCCATAGACCTATATCAACCTTTACTCTAGCTACTCCAATGAATTCATACATTTCTGTATTAATTGAAAAATAAATAAAATGAAATGAAACATAAGAACAAAAAATTTAATCGGTTTACTAACAGTTCGACTGTTCATAAGTGAGAGAATAAATTACTCTCGTTGAGTTCGAGAATGGGGAAATTAGAAGAAAGGGGGTTAATGAGAGAGCGAGAAGGGAAGCAGAGGGGAGTGTTGTTCGGTCCAGTTATACTTGCATGTAGGTGACGGACGAAACTCAAAAAAGGAAGAAGAAAAAGAAGACTCTTCTTCATCTACGACAAGTCACTTTGCATGTGTGAAGGAAGTGGAGTCAAGCAGTCACCACTGCTGCGGTGTTCGATTGTGGAAGGAAGCAACAAAACCAAAGAAGAGAAGACGCAAAACCCTAACTATGTGTGTGTAGGAACAAAGAAGCAAGAAGAAGGAAGAAGGAGCTTATTATGAACTCTCTCATTAAGAAACAAAACCAAAGAAGACGACATTATGAATTGCGGAAGGTCACTAACTTTTGAAAAGAAGCTCTCGAGCCCTAACGTGCAAAGAAGAGGTGTCGAGCAGCTCATGCCCTAGTCAAACCAAAAAGGAAGAAGAGTAGGGTTTGCTAGCATGGAGGAAGCATCACGCATCCTGTGCAGGTGCGACCATAAGAGAAAAGGATAGATTGAATCTAATCTACGTGAGTTTGAGCATAAGAGGTGGCTCGCTTGCGTGCATGAGAAGGGGAAGTCATGACCTTTAAGGTGAGTATAAGATTTAATTTTAATTAATTTATTTATTTATTCATTGTTTTATTATTTAGTTAAATTAATGGAAGAGCCATGTATTAAATTAGATTTATGTCAATTAATGTTACATATTCAAGGTGGAGCAAATTTTATATTCTTGTTCGGAGAGTTTTGAAGCAGTGCAGATTAGAGTTTAATTCTTATTCAAGAATTCAACATAAATCGTAATGATTATTTTTTTATGAATTAATGGTAGAAATTAAAAAGTAAACAAGAATTGATATTTGGCTTGAAATGAGCAGAGTAGATGACGGTGGAGGAAAAATGTTTAAGGTAACGAAAATTAAAGTTTTAAATTTACTAATTAAAAATTGATATTTAGTATAAAATTAACTTTAGATCATACTAATTATTAACATGAATCAAGATTTAATATAATTAATTACAATATACAAAAATTTACATCAGGGATCGGCTTTAAGCCCATATCTTTTTGCTTTAGTTATGGATGGTCTTACTGGACATCTACAGGAGGATGTACCTTGGTGTATGCTTTTTGCTGATGATATTCTTCTCGTGGATAAAACGAGAGAAAAAGCCCAGGAAAAACTTGAATTATGGAGGTCTACTTTGGAGTCTAAAGGCCTTCGTTTAAGTAGAACTAAAACTGAATACATGGAATGTAATTTTAGTAGTAATAGCTCTAGTGACAGAAGTGTGATTTTGGGTGATCAATCTATTAAAAGGTGTGAACGATTTAGATATCTTGGGTCCGTTGTCCAAAGCGATGGTGATATAGATGGGGATGTTAATAGTAGAATTCAAGTTGGTTGGTTGAAGTGGAGGAATGCTTCGGGCCTTTTGTGTGATAGAAAAGTACCGCTAAGACTGAAAGGAAAATTTTATAAGACGGTGGTGAGACCTGCAATGCTCTATGGCGCTGAATGTTGGCCTTTAAAAGAGAAGCATAATAATAAGTTAAGTGTTGCCGAGATGAGAATGATTAGGTGGATGAGTGGTTTTACACTTAGAGACAAAATGCGGAATGAATATATTCGTGATAGGGTTGGTGTAGCTCCTGTGACAGACAAAATTAGAGAAAGTCGTCTTAGATGGTTTGGTCATATTAAACGTCGACCATTAGATGATCCGATTAGGAGAGTAGATGTTTTAGATTCGACTTGTGTTAAGAAAGGCAGAGGTAGACCTAGGAAAACTTGGGCTTATTGTATTAAAAATGATCTTAATTTATTAGAACTAAATGAAAACATGACACTAAATAGGACGCAATGGAGAAAAAGGATTCATGTGGCCGACCCCACGTAGTGGGATTAAGGCTTTGTTGTTTTTGTTGTATACAAAAATTGAAATATTTGATTTCAAGTAAGGCTAAAGTGTGTAACTTATGTTTATAAGTTCGCGTATTATTTTTTACTTTTAAATATATTCATGATCATAATTTTTCATTATTATGTCTTTTATTAATGAAATTAAACTAGATCTGATTCTTCATATAATTAGTCATGAAGTATACATATTAAAAATTATTGCCTAAATAAATGCATATATCAGATTATTAATAGACTTTTAGCATCAAGTTAAAGTGCATTTATTCATTAGTAGATAAATATAATGTGTCTCATAAGAAAAGAATTTATGTTAAGAATAGTGAAATAGTGTATATATGAATGTATGTATGTGCATCCCTTATAATACAAACAGGGAACGCTAATGCACTCGCGCGCATATAAGCTTTCCTATCATTTCAGATAATTGTAAAACTTAGGTCATTAACTATTGTGCTACGAGAGAGTATAGATCGGGGAGTAGACAACTTTCCACCTCAGACAATCGTATAATTTAGATCACAAAGTTATTGTGCCGAATGGATAAATATCGGTCAAGAAAGTGTTAGGTTATGTTTGATGGTGCTTTAGAGACAGATGTAAAAGTTAAGAGTATAAAGTAAAAATGAAGTTAATAATTAAAACTTTAAGTAAAAGTTATAATTAATGCATAAAGAGTTTTAGATTATTTTCGTTGAGCAAATGCCAAAAATTCATGCATTAATCATTATATAAATTTCTACAATAAAATATGAAAAACTAGCATAGATATAGTCCTCTTTTTCTTGAGTTACTATAGGTTAGAAGTGTAATTGCTCCATTGGATTATCTTAGATAACTCCTTATGTCATTTTAATATTTTCCGAGTTTAAGTTTTTGAATAAGATGAATATTGTAGAATATAGTGTGTGCATAAGGCGATGTCCGCAACCTAAAAGAAAAAAAATTATTTGTTAACTAAATTGTTTTCTTTAATGGATCTTTCAATTAATATTTAGATATTAAACTTTAAGTGATAGAAATAAAATAATTGAATGTTTAATTTCACCATTTGACCGTTTGTCACACATTGGTTAATTCAAAATTTCGTGTCAGGATGACAAAGGTAGTATCAAAGACAAATTTGGGCTTAATCATGATCAAAAGAGTCATTAGGACGATTGATCAAAGTTATAAATAGTATAATTGAAATTTAACAGAGTAATTAAATTATTTTGCTATTATTTCAAAATTTTGTATAAGCGGGAGGAAAAAATCATGAATGATAATGTAGGAACTGATGTCTCAGAATATCATAGTTGGAGTTATTACTTTTTATGATAAGATGATTGATGTGACTCAGCTGATTAGGAATTCTCAGTCTCAAATTAGTAGCAGTGGAAAAGCACAGATGTATAAATATTTGAAGTTATTTCGAGATATGAGACCATCGTTATTTTCATGAGAAGGGAGGGTAGAAAAAAATCATGAACAGAATGGCATGTCCACCGGAGAGTAGAGTTAAGCAAACTACTTTTTCATTTGAGGAAGCAAAGAGACGGTGGCAAGCGTAGTTGTAGGAGAGGTTTGGTGATCGACCTAGCCACTTGATGCAGTAGGAGTTCGTGAACACTTTCAGAGATTGGTTCGTACCACCGTCAGCTAGAAGAAAGATGAGAGATAAGTTAATTAGAATGATGCAGGAAGATTGATCAGTTATGCAGTATGAAGCGGAGTTTACTATGCTCGCGGGGTATGCATTACAACTCATGCCAAAGGCATAAGAGAAATGACATAGGCTTCTTATTGGATTGAAGGATTCAACCAGGCAGTCATTAATGCCATTTGGGATTGAAAAATATTCAATGATGGCGGAGAGAGATAAGTGAGTGAAAATTGAATTTCAATAGAGTCAGATCGTAGAGATTATTCATATAAGAGAATGAGTTTGAAAGAAGTAGCACTAATAGTTCATTCTGGAGAGTCTAATGGGAAGAAGATAAAATCTTATACTGATGGAGATAACAGCCAAGCTGGTAGCAAGACCACAAAGCCTTGTGTTTAGTATGGGAAGCTACACTATGGTGAATGTTTATTTGGCTATAAGGGATGTTACTTATGCAAACAATCTGAACATCATATGAGAAACTACCCTATTTCTACCCAGATATCCATACCAAAAGATAACTCACTAAGGTGGTTCAACTCAAGAATTCTTACAAGGGATCAACATTTAGAAGTGGTCAAAAGAAGATGATAACAACCGATATTGTGTCTCGAAACGAGCAACCATGGTAGAACATTCGACCGAGAGTTTATTCCTTAAATCATAAGGACCCCAAAGAATCTATTGTTACTGACGCATATGTTGATTGAGTTTGAGAAGTGATTTATCATTTGGGTGTTATATTAGTTATTTGTTGTTGAGTATCTTTATATACATTGATTTTAGAAGTTGAGAGTTGTATTAGTTATGTTATCCGGTTTAGGAAGTGGTGTTATTTTAGTTATAATATTATGTTTCAAACGTTTGTGGATTTCAGTTGAATTATCATACCTCAATGTTGAACTTATCTTATTTGCTTTTGTTATCATTTAACCGGAATTAGATATTTTTTAAAGATTTTTGGGTACTTTATGCTTCATTTGCATAGTGGTTAGCTTTAGTAAAATTCATGAATTTTGAAAATGAATTTCTTATAAGAAATTATAATAACTGAAAAATAAATAAAATAAAATGAACATAAGAAAAGAAATTTTAATAAGTTTAATTGCAGTTCGACCAATCATTTGAACCCTTTCGTAAGTGAGAGAATAAGTTACTCTTGTTGAATTGGAGAAGGGGGAAATTAGAAGAAATAGAGTGAATGAGAGAGCAAGAAGGTAAGCGGAGGGGAATGTTGTCGCGTCTAGTTTTCCTTGACTGTAGGTGATGAGCAAAACTAAGAAGGGATAGAAGAAAAGGAAGAATGGTCTACATCTAGGGAATGTCACTTTGCGTGTGTGAAAGAAGTGGAGGCGAGGAGTCACCGTTGCTGCAGTGTTGGCTTTTGGAAGGAAGCATTGAAGCAAAAGAAGAGATGGCGCAAACCCTAACTGTGTGTAGGAACAAATAAAGAAGGAAGGAGGGGGAGACGACGCTACGGCTTGGAGAGATAAATGATTTTCGAAAAGAAGCTCTCGAGCCCTAGTGTGCGAAGAAAAGAAGCATCGAGCAGTTCATGCCCTAGCCAAACCGAAAAGGAAGAAGAGAAGGGTTTGCTCAAGTGAAGGTCCACTCTAGCTGGACCGGCCAGTCCCCTTAGAGGGGGGCACCACAACCCCCTCCTTCTACTTCTTTTCCTTTCCCTTTCCACCCCTCCTTGTCTTTCCTTTTTTTCTTTCCTTTCCTGTCTCCCTAAACCTTTCCTAATTCTATAACCTTTCAATAAAAACCAAAATATAATTTTACCCTCTTAATTTTATAACTCTTGCATTGAATCTGAAATCTAAATTTACTTTCTTCCCTATTTTAAAATCATTATCTAAATTATAAAATCTGATATTATCATTTCCTATTTTAATGTTTTATAAAATTGAGTGAAGTCTTTTATAAATAAGAGGCCTTGTGTCTGGGGTAAGGCTCTTAGTTTTGAAATTTGAATTTAGTTTAGTCGGAATATTTTCCCTCTCGGGAGTTGTATCCGATGACGATGAAGCTGCTTTGGTTGTACCCCCTCCGAGGCAGTGTTTATGCAGTCCCGCAACTCATCCTCGTTCCAGCCTATCTCCAGCACAGAAGACCATCTCACTGCTAACCCACATCTGCAGAAACCTGTCGTACCCTATGCTTCCCGCCAAGTTCATGTAGCTTTTCTGCAGGACTGCAGTCACCAGTTGCCTCCCGAACTAGTGTGAATCCCCCTGCAGCTCCACTGCAGGCAGCCTCAACCTCCTATTGCCCATCCAGTCATCCAACCGGCAGTTCCTCTACCTCCCTGTCCTCTGTCAACTCATCCCCAACAGGCCGCAGTCTCCTTGAAGTCCTCCCAACACCTCCCAACGTTACAGCACACCACCACCTGCAATCCACAGCCACTGTCGCTTTCCTCACAGCAGGTAGCAGCCCCCAACAAGCCTTCCGGCGCCTCCAACAGTTGTCCCAAACCTTCTTGCAGCCCTTCGCCGTCTGTTCTGCCGCTTCTCGGCTTCGCTCCCACCCATGTATTCGCTCCTCCGCTTCGACAACCATCTGTGCCTCCATTCCAGGGCTTCAACCGCCTTTTCCCACCGCCTCTGGATTATGGTTTTCGACGATGTTCCCGCTTCCTTTGGCTACGGTTTGATGCCTCAACAAGTGTTGATTTACTTTCACCCGACATCGCTCAGGCCTTTACCGCAGCCACTGCCCCAACATCATCTCTCTGAACTCCCTCCTCAGTGAGCTTGTTGACCCTTTATGTGTTGAATCTTTGTTGTAATGTTTTGATCTGCGCAGTCTTTCTTTCTTTTGAGTAATCATTATAACCGTTTTTTAAGCTATTAATAAAATCGTTCTTGCGTCGTGGATTGGTTTAACTCCAGTATCACTCTCCTAATCGGATCATCTGATGGTCGACGCTTAATGTGACCAAACCATCTAAGACGACCCTCTCTAATATTGTCCGCCACTAGAGCTACACCAACCCTATCACAAATACATTCATTTAGCATTTTCTCTAAGTGTCAAGCCACTCATCCACCCAAGCACTCTCATCTTAGCAACACTTAACTTTGTTTTATGCTTCTCTTTTAAAAACCAACATTCTACGCCATAGAGCATTGACTGTGGCATTGCAAGTCTCACCACCCACTTACAAACTTTCCTTTCAATCTAAGCAGCACTTTTCAATCACACAATAGACCCGATGCATTCCTTCACTTCAACCAACTTCAATTCTACTAATTACATCAACTATATCACCATTACTTTGAACAATAGACCAGAGATATCTAAAAAATTCACACATTTTAATGATATGATCACCCATATTTACAACTCTGCCACTAGAGCCACTACTACTAAAATTACATTCTACGTATTTAGTTTTAGTTCTACCTAAATTAAAGCCTTTAGACTCCAATGTAGACATCCATAATTCAAGTTTTTTCATGAACTCTTTCTCTAGTCCTATCCACAAGAAAGATATCATCAGTGAAAAGCATACACCAAGGTACATTCTCCTGTAAATGTAAGGTAAGAGCATCCATAACTAAAGCAAAAAAATATGGGCTTAAAGTTGATCCATGATGTAATCCAACTGAAATAGGAAAATATTTGGTCAATCCTCCTATTCTGACATAAATAACAATTCTAGTATACATATCTTTAATGACTTGAATATTAGTAATATCAACATATTTCTTCTCTAAAACTCTCCAAAGGGCTTCTCTTGGAACCTTATCGTATGTTTTTTCTGAATCAACAAAAATCATATATAGATCCTCCTTTTTTTGTTTGTACTTGTTCATGGATCCTCTCAATAAATGTACAACTTCCATAGTAAACCTGCCCCGCATATATCCAAAATGACTTCCACCACTCCTCAGACATCTTTTTAATTTTTATAATAATATTAAAGAATTTAGTAAGCCAAGAAGCTACCCAATCCCCTAAATATTTTCATTTCAATTGGGATATCATCAGGTCATACTGATTTTTCACCTTTGATTTTCTTCAAAGCCACATTAACTTCTTTTTTACTAATGCGATGGTAAAAATAATACATTTTATTATTATTAACGATATTAATATCACTAAGTTCTATCGTACTTTCAAGAACTTTATTAAAAAGTTTATCAGAATAGTTCACCCACCTATGCTGATATCTTTCTCCAAGAAAAGTACTTTTTGATTTTCATCTTTAATACATTTTACCTTAGTTAAATCTTTACTTTTATTTTCTCTTTGTTTGTCTATTTTATATATATATATATATATATATATATATATATATATATATATATATATATATATATATATATATATATATATATATATATATATCACCTTCTTTAGTATCTAAGCTATTAGAAAGATCATTAAAAACAGAAATTTTAAGAGTCACAAATTGTTTTCTTAGACTCCCTACGGACCACCTTATATTTTTCTTAGCTCTCTAAGGTTACATTTAAATTAATTTTTATAACATAATTTCTTATATTCTATCTTTTCTTGCACATTATTATTTCATCACCAACTATTTTTATTTATAGAAACTTTTTTCTTTTAATTCTCCAAGTACATCTTTTGTCACTTGTTTAATAGTATTTGTTACTTTATCTCACATAAAATTTGCTTCTTCACGAACATCCCAAATCTTGAAATCTTATAGTTTACTCATAAAAATAATTTTATTTGTCTTTTAGATGTCATCATCTAATTCTATGACAATGATTCCTAGTATTCTTTATCTTACAACTCTAGAACTTATAATAGATGTTGAGTACTTAAAATGACCTTACAATCTTTATGTTCTCGACGATATCTTTTTCTCATAAGAGAATAAATAATTTGTATATTATTAGAATTATTCTTATAAGTAATAACATGCTCATTACTTTTCTTAAATAAAGTATTAGCAATAACAAAAGCATACACTAAAGCAAAAAAATTAATATATCTCTACTTTATTCACTAAAAACTTCAAAATCGTAGTCATCATATATAATTCTAATAATATTATACCATTTTACCAACATGTTCAATTAAATCTCCTCCAATTAAAATATTTTTTCAAGAAATATCATTTCTATTAATTTTTCTAGGTCATTCCAGAATTTTTCTTTAGAACTTATATATAAAACTACTTGAGGAGCATAAGCAATTATAACATTAAAAATTTTAGTATCAACAACAATCTTAAGGGTTATAATTCTACCTTTAATTCTATTAATTTTTACAAAATTATCTTTGAAACAATTATTTATAATTACACCTATACCATCTCTAATGTGACTCCTACCTGAACAACAAAGTAAGCTATCGATCTACATAACCTTTTTTCAACTCATTAAGTTTCTTGAATAAATAAGATATATATCTTCCTATGAACCATAATATCCACTAATTCCATTAATTTACCTATGAGAGTATCTATATTCCAAAACATTATCCGAATATTAAATTTATCGACTAACTTTTTTACTCGCATCCGTCCGTAATGTGGGAATTCTTTTTTATTTGACACTACACCCGAGTGTCAGTGTAGTAGCTCTTGCACACTTTTTACTAAATTTTGAGAAAAAAATTTTAAGGTAATTAAAATTAAAGTATTATATTTATTAATTAAAATTTGATGTTTAGTATAATATTAATGTTAGATCATATTAACTATTAACATGAATCAAAATTTAAGATTAATTGATTGCAATATATGAAAATTAAAATATTTGATTTCAAGCTAGATTTAGGTGAGTAATTATATTTTTAAGTTATAGTAATATTTCTTGCTTTTAAATATATTCATGCTAACAAATTTTCACTATAATCTTCTTATATCAATGAAATTAAAATATATCTAATTTTTCATATCGTTTGTCATGAAGTATGAATTTTAAAAATTGTTGTCTAAATAGTTGCATACATTAGATTATTCATTGACCTTTAGATTCCAAAAAAATACATTTATTCATTAGTAAATAAATGTAATGTGTCTCATAAGAAAAGAACGTATGATATGCAGAATGAAATAATGTAATGTAAATGATTGTATATGTATGCTAAGAAAAGTAGTTCACCCTCTTATGGTATAGACAGTGACACCAATGTACCCGCAAAAGCAGTTATTTTCTTATCATATCAGACAATTATGAAACTTAGGTCACAAACTAATGTGCCGACGTGAGAGTGTCGGCAAGGGATGAGTAGACACCCTATCACCTCAAACAATTGTGCAATTTAGATCACTAACCTCTATGTCAACGAAAGAATATCAGCCAAGAGTGAATAGACACGTTTCTACCTCAAATATTTGTATATTTTAGAATACGAACAATTGTGTTGACATGATAATCTTGGCTTGGGGTGTGTTAGATTATGTTTGACGGTGCTCCTGAGACAAATATGTTAAATTAAAAGTATAAGGTAAAGATAAAGTTAAGGGTTAAAATTTGAAAATTAAATTTAAAATTAAAGTGTATAAAGCTTCAAATTATTTCCATTAAGCAAGTGTCAAGAATAAATTAATTAGATTATTATTATATAAATTTATATAAAGAAATATTAAAGATTAACATACATATTATTCTCTTTTTCTTGAGTTGTTGTGATTTAAAAGTTTGACTGCTCCACTGGATTATCTTAGATAATTCATTATGTTATTTTAATATTTTTCTAAATTTAAACTTTTGAATAAGATGGATATTAGAGGAGATAATGTATATAGCAAACTGAAAGATAAACATTTATTTATTAATTAAATTACTTTCTTTAGAGAATCTTTCAATTAATATTAAGATATTAAATTTTAAGTGATAGAAATAAAATAATTGAAAACTTAATTTCGCCACCACACCGCCTATTACCACTTTGGTTAATTCCAAGTCTCAGATTGGGTCATGACAATCTCATTGATCAAATATAGAATGTCTTCAATGTTATCAGGAGTCGGCACCTTTGCATCTTTAGTAATCTTCTATGAATCACCTGTGAAGGTAGTCATATACCCTAACTAATAAACTGACTCGCAGAAATCAATTTTCTCTTCAAACATAGAATATATCTAACTTCATTCAGTTACTAGACTGATCTATTTAGAAACCTGATATCAATGTCAAAATTTTCAACAATATTGCATACCTTATTATCTCTCAAATAGACCTTTACATTACCTTGAATATAATTTTTAAACACCTCTTTGTCGAGTTTAACATGAAAAGAGACACTTGAATCTACACAATCCATGATTCAGTAATATCTAAAGATAGGATAAAAGAGACACCTTAGATTTCATTCGTGGAGGCATTTGTAGAGAATTTTCTATCAGGAATCCACCACCAACATTCTTCAAAGCTTTTGCTGTCTTTTTTAAAGTTATACTTTTTTCCCGCAGTTCCAGCAATCACATATGTCTTTTCTTTCATGGACTTTTCTTTCAAAGACTTGGATCTTTCTTTGCCTGTGTTTCTATCTAGATTCATTCATCTAGTATCAATATTCAGAGTATAATTTGAAGTTTCATCACTCACCTTATTGCGAATTTCTTCATCTAGCATTAGTCTCACAATATCATCAAAGTTTAACTTCATATTTGTTGAAGAGTTACTAACCGTAATAACAAGTCCATTCCGGTTATCTAACAATGAAGATAAGAACAATAATGTCATAATCTCATCATCAAACTTGAGACTAATAGAACACAACTAATTTTTCAAAGTATTGAAGTTATTCAAATATTTAACCACTCAGTTGTCATCCATCATTTTCATATTGAATAATCCCTTCATTAGAAGAATTTTGTTTGAAGTCAAAAGCTTCTCGTGCAATCTTGTTATTGCAATCATAAAATCAACAGTAGTCCTCCAATTCACAATATTAAAAGCAACAAACGAGAAAAGTGAAAGTCGGATCAAACCTGAATTTGTTTGATCCATTTTTCCAGAGTCATTATTTTGGCTTCTTGATGATTCCATCCAGTATCATATACAATTTTTTATATAAAAAATCACAATTTACATTTTCCAAAATGCAAAATTCAAATCTCAACCTTGAATTTAGCTTCGTCGGCCATTGCTCCCACTCGAACCAAAGAGCTTCGAAAATCTCACTTTGATACCACTAATTGGGGGAGATGTGATCAAGTTCCAAACTGATTCAAGAGATATGAAGCAAAACTTTGAACAAAAGCATACACTACACTTAAGCCTCTTCAAACTTTAGAACACTTCAAGATGCTCCTCTCTTCTTAGCACAAAAGAAATAGAAATACATTCCCTACTATCAACAAAACTGAAACTTTAATCAGAGAACGGCTCAAATTTGATTACAAGCGTCAGGAAACCACGATTGTGGCGCTGCATAAAAGGTGTAGCAGTTTCGCACTCTCGGGTTCAGAATCTGGTTTGAGCACTGTTGGTTTCAGTGTTGGGGCGTTGCGACACTCCCCTACAGGTCTTGAATTGTCGTGATCTTGTGTTCTGAACCTCAACTAAGAGTTGTGGAGCCATCTTCCGGGTGCTGAGGCGCAATTGCAGACGAAAAATTTAGAGAACAACACCTCCCAACCAAAATAACTTATATAGTACTTCGATAACATAATGATAATGCAAATATCAAAAACATCCCCTCGACATTCGCATAAAAATATTTGGTCTTACAAGAAGTTCAAATTACAAGTATATCAAGGTACTCAAACCAGTGAGAATAAAAATACATCAATTCGCTAGCAATTTGAATCAAACCAGGGATTTACATCCGCCGGGCGGAAAGAGTTGATCGATGAAATATGATAGATATAAAGCTTAAAAGGGGGTGAGGGATCCAATACTAGAAAAGGGGCAAGGCCAAGGAGTGACTTAGTTAGAATGATGGGGGTGTGGAGTGCATAAGGTAAAGGTTGAGAAGGATTGGGAGTTTGTAGAGTCATGAGTGGGTTTAAAAAAATTAAGTATTATTTAATTAAAATCATTTATAATATAATTGATCAAAAGAGGAATCTGATGATTCTTCAAAACCAACATTGATTTAACCACCAATTCTGACTACTTCAATCCAACTCTATGTAAAAATAATTTTGTATATGAACCGAATAGTGGACTAGTTTACAATTGAAGTCGACAGATCAGAAGGTCCAATCC
Source organism: Phalaenopsis aphrodite (assembly GCA_003013225.1). Lineage (NCBI taxonomy): Eukaryota > Viridiplantae > Streptophyta > Magnoliopsida > Asparagales > Orchidaceae > Phalaenopsis > Phalaenopsis aphrodite. Next base: position 1,457,759 of record NEWO01000033.1, on the reverse strand, counting down.
TTTTTTTTTTTAATATTGACAATAAGTGTCATAGTTTGGAAGATGGGAAAGATGGTAAATAATATTGGCCAACCATGGATTATTAGTAGGTTTTGGGTTTAGAACCGATAGCCATCTAATCCACTCCATTTAAGCCAATTATCCTAGCATTTATGAGCAATCAATTTTATGCCCAAATAGAGTCAGGGAGATTATTAGACTTGTTGCGGCTCGTCTGCCAGTGAGTTTGTGACCAAAGCATAAAAATTAGTTTAAATCAAATTCAAATCAAAATTCATGATTAATCAAATTAAATACTTTTTTGGTAATTGTAGGTTTTGGGAGGAGAAATAATTATTCATTTTTTATTTATGAAACACAAAAAAAAGAAGATAGTTATAGTAAAACTTCCTACAATATCAACACACTAGGTTTTGGGAGGAGAAATAAATATTCATTTTTTATTTATGAAATACAAAAAAAGAAGATAGTTATAGTAAAACTTCCTAAAATATCAACACACCCACTAAAGTTGGAGCATATATATCTATCATGCCCAACATGCTAACAAGTAGCTCAAAACCATGCCTGAAAAATCTTTTGGTGAAGATATATGTTATTTGTCGAGTAGTAGGAATATACTATATGCAAATTGTTTCACAATCAATTTTCTCTTTTATAAAGTATCTGTCAATCTCCACATGTTTTGTTTGATCATTTTACACTGGATTTTCTACAATATTTCTGGCTACTTTCTTATCATAGTACAACTTCATTGTCATGTTTATCATGATCCACAATTCTTCGAGAATTCTCTTCAACCATATTATCTCACATAATCCATTAGTCATTGCCCTATATTCTGCCTAGGCACGACTCCTGACAACCACATTCTATTTCATACTTTGTTATGTAACCAAATTTCTCCAAAAATAGGTACAATATTTGGAAGTCGATCTCATGTCAATAACTGATTTTGCCCAATGCACGCCCCTATGTTCTGTTGTGTTATCTTCTGAAAGAGTAAGCCCTTGCCAAGTGTACCTTTTAGGTATCTGAAAATCCTATTAACTACTTCAAGATGTTTCCTGCAGGGTGAATGCATAAATTGACTTACTAAACTAACAATAAATGTGGTATACGATCATGTAAGTGATAAGAAAATCAACCTTCCCACCAACTTTTGATACTAAACTGTATTCACTGGGTCAAATTTTTTCCATCTCCTAGTTTTTTATCGAAATAAATTGAAGTGTATGCATCCCAGTTTCCTTTAGTAGATCAAGAACATATACTTTTGTTAGGAAACAATAATCCCTTTCTTCGATCTAACAACCTCCATGTCAAGAAAAAACCTCGAAGGTCCTAAATCTGTGGTCTGAAAAATAGACGATAGGAAGTCTTCAAACAGTTCATTTCATATGTAATCTCCTGTGAAAATTATATCATCCACAAACATAATCAGTATATGACTATCTTCTCATCTTTTAAATGTCTGAAAAATATTGTATGATCTCCTTTCTCTTGAGTTTACCCATAACCTTTTTTTCTCAAATCACGCTCTTGATTGTTTTAACTCGTATAAATTTTATTTAGTTTACAAAATGTTGTGCCAACCTTCTCATTAAATTCTGAAAAAATGCAGCTATATACACTTCTTCTACTAAATCTTCATAAAAAACGACATTTTATATCTAATTGTTGTAGAAGCCAGTCAAGATAAGTTGTAAGTGATTATAGAATTTTTATAGAGTTTAATATGTGACTGGAGTGAATGTCCAAGTAATCAATGTCATAGATCTGAGTGAATCTCTTGACAACCACTGAAGTTTTGTATCATTCTAGAGAGTCATTAGAACTATACTTGACTGTAAACACACATTACACTTGACATTTGTCTTTCCTCTATCTATATCAATCACTACCCACGTTAAAGTTTTTTTAAGAGCTTTCATCTCCTCAAAGATAACCTCCTTCCACTTATGAATTTTCGGATTATCATGCATAGTATTAAGAATCTCTATACATGACAACTGTGAGGTAAAACACGCAAAATGGGTGAGAGATTTTCATACAACACATAATGGGATAATGAATATTAGGTACAAGACCATTCCCCCTTACAAACAATAATGGGAGGAGTGGACTCATTAGACTTAAGATTAGAATTAGGCCCTGGTTCAAGTCTAGAAGACTCAAACCTCGAAGATGATGTGGAATGAACATGGGGTAAAGGATCAGTGAGAACATTACTTAAATAGTTCGAGGATTCTGAGCAAACCAAAAGATCAGCAGCCCATTTCTTTTGAGTTGTCACCTACCATGAGTAGACAATATCAAAAGATATCAATGTCGTAATGTTTCTCCGGTTTCTTCTTTGTTAGGATTATGAAAATGATAAGCTAACATTGTAAGATGCCCTAAATTGTCTTCTATATATAACGGACCTGACCCACTTTCTCCTGATATAATATAGCTTGGACTTTCTACTTGAACAATTATGGTTGGGGAGATATTATTTTGTGAGTCTTAGAATTAAAAGAGATCTACAAAAAAATAGTAGTCAAATCTTTGTTTTGCCCCCTTGAAGATGAGGCGAAAGAAGAGAATGTAATTCAAAAAAGGTGGCTGGCATCCATGGTAACACATTTTTTTAGAATTAGAATCAAAACATTTATATCCCTTTTGGTTAAAAGCATAACCAACAAACACATTTTTTTACTCGGGATTTATGTTTTTCTTGATTATGACTATGAATGTGAACGAAAGCAGTACATCAAAATATCTTTAGAAGTAAAAAAAGAAGACTGGATTTGTTAGGTAAATTTTGTGAAAAATATCAAAAGGCATCAAAAGTTTAAAATCTTATTAATCTTTTTATTTTTTATGAATTTAATAGTAAGAACAGAAATGATTGAGCTACTTCCAATAAATGTTTGTTTTTTCTTTCAGCCACACAATTTTACTGTGTAGTTTCAACACAAGAGCTTTAATGCAATTTTTCTTCGAATAATTTTCTGAAATTGGGTTTGTATAATGGTGTAAGAAAGTTAACATTATTTTCACTTCAAATTTTTATGTCATTAAATAAACTCAACTTAACCTAATGTGATTATCGATAAAAATCATAAACTATTTTTTCATAATATGTAAAATTTTTATAGGAGCCCAAGATAACACTATGAATCAGAAAAAATTGTGTGATTGGTTTGTAGCTTTGAGAAGAAAAAAATGCACGATTATGTTTAAGGAACTGACAGGCTTCGCGCAGAAACAAAGATAAATTTTTATTCTGAAATTAAATGAGAAACAAGTATTTTAAATATTAAAAGATTAGGATAATATAACCTATGATGTCATAACATAATATCATTGTTTTTGGAAATAATAACATAATATAAAATAGGACTTTGAAATTATTTATTCAAGTCAAATGAATTGTTAAAATATAAAAGTAAATTATTTTTCTTAGCACTAGCAATCATCCACCTAATTGTCAATCCTAAAACTCACAATAAGAAGAATATAAATTAGTCTGAAAATGAAGGTCAACATTAATTTTACTAATGGACAAGTTAAAGTCGCAAAGGGTTAGCAAGGTGAGTTTGATAGTTTCTATCCCAACAATTACTGAGAGGGAATCATCAACAATGTTGATCTTTTTATGGCATACATAAGGTCTATAAGAGAAAAAGAATTTAGAATAGTCAATCATACGATTAGTTGTTTCAGAATCAGTTATCCAACAATCAAAAATATTTGGAGTAATACCTAACATTGCAATGGCTATAGAATCACCCTTCTATACTAACGAGCAACATGCGGTCGGAAAATTGTGTAAATTGAAATAATTTGTGCAAGTACTCTAATTGCTTCTTGATGAAAGGGACTACATCCTAGTTCGCAGAAGGCTCTTGAGTTTCCTCAGCATTGGCTTGATAAGCTCAATCTTCACGATTGCATTTTGACTTTCAATTTGTAGGTTTATCATGAAGTTTTCAACATATCTCTTTTGTGTGTCATTATTTTTGTATTGGTCACGCCATGGTTTCTTACTTTCTTCTTAGCCATTGTCAGCACCATTTGACACAAGAGTCGAGTTCTCTTGTTCAATGTTAAAAGGAGGTTCAGCGGCATAATTTTTCTTCTTGACTTTTCACATTAACTTCTAGAATAGAGGGTAGATGTTTCTTGCTGAGGATGCGACCTCATACTTAATATAACCTCCGATTAATGTTGGTTAAGAGCATGTAGACTCATTCATTTTCCTCTCTTCCTATGGCGAGTATAGTCATTTGAATTCTCTTGAATCATCATAATATTGATCAAGCTCCTCTCATATGTCACAAACTCATTGAAATATGTAAATAAGATCAGAGTCATTTTGCTTGGATTTTTAAAAGTTGAGTTTTCGACTCTCAATTTTGGAAGGAATTTGCCATATTTGAATAAAGAACTTGAAGGGTCTCTCAAATAGCTTGAGTGGTGTGAAGGAATAAATACGTCTTTCCTATGACAAATTTCATGGAGTTGTTCAACAAAGCCATAACCAGAGTTTTCTTACTACCATTTTTTTTTAAAATTATGGTCAATAGCAACAGGTTTCGAAATTTCTCCAGTTAAATACTCAATTTTGCCTCTCCCATTGATCGTTAATTTTATGGATTGAGCATACTCGAGATAGTAGTGCCCATTAAGTTTTATAATTGAGTAAAGGAGATGTATTATGGGGAAAATGCTCAGCCGATACATACATGAGATGAGTTGCAGGGTGAGATGAGGTGGTTTTGGAATTATTGGAACTGGTAAATATGATAGAATTTATTTGGGCTTCAGTCATCATTGTTGATTTGTACTACATCCTCAGAATCAGAGAAGTTCTTAGCACATGCAGTGGCTACCTCGAAGGAAAAAGGAAACACACTCTAGTTCTAATGCAGGCCTGACTAGTGTAGAATCAACCTTGTTGTCGATGCCAGAGAAGTCGCATGGTTCAAATATCACCTTTCTCTTTTAAGGGAAAGAACCAAACCCAAGAATCTCTCAGCAACGCCAAGAAAACTTTGTCAGAGGAAGGACGAGAAAAGGCGATCAGATATGGAGCCTCGAATCAGGCGGCACAAGGAAATTTCGCCAAAAGGAAGGACATATGAGCCATTTGTGACTTTTTTTATTAGTTTCCAGTAGCAGTGGAGTGAAGTAAAGGCGCTCACGAGAGTAAAACTAGCAGACGACCAGGTCGACGAGATTCAATATCATTTTCGACGGCGATAATAGGCTCTGATACCATATAAATTTTGGGAGAGCAAAAATAATTATTCCTCCTCGATTTCATTAGAAATGTTTACAAAATAAATAGTGGAGGGAGACTACCACATTAGGAAAGTGACAAAATCCCTATGTTAAAAAACAAGAATAGAAATTACACAGCTTACCAACAATAACAAATTCCAAAAGTAAGAAAAACTAAAAAATGAAGATACTAATAACAAAACTTCCTAAAATTTCAATGACGTTCATCTTGACCAAATAATGGCTTTAGATTGACTAGGTTGATAGGAACTGACAAAAAATGTATAATGCATGATTTTTGCATGGCGGCATGGGCTAATAAGCCAATTAAGCATAGATTTGCTCAATTTAGTCAATCAAATTTAATTAAGCCTAACAGAGTTAACAAAATTATAATTATCATCCATCGAGGCTTATTAGCCATTTTAAATTGGCACCTTTATAAAGGCAATAGACGTTAAATAGAGCTGGGCTAGTTTGAGTTCAATTAATCTTGGTTTAGCAAATCTATCATTTAGATAGACTGATTAAGAAATCTCATCATCTTAATGATCTAGTCGGATCTAAGTCCTATAATTGGAACAACCCTAGGCTTCATGATCATGCCAATATAACTTGGGTGAGTTCAATTTGAAGGTTATTTTACTTCTAGACCATTTGGGTTCAATCCTAGCTACATTGAAGAGCCTCACGATCACTCTTGGGTGAAGTTGAAGCCAAAGGTTTGCAAATTTGGCTCAGCACATGCTGTGTGAGCTGGTCCACTGACATTTAACTAGCTCAATTTAACATTCCAAGCCAGATGAACATTTAACAAGCTTGATTGTAACTCCAGGGGCTTGAACTAGGGTTTATAAGCATCAACAGTTCCACCTGATTGACCTGGTTATCTATTCACAACTAGGTCTTTCAGCTTAGAATGCTCCTTCTAAGACAGTAGTATTTAAGTCAAAGATGGATTGGGTTAAAACAGTATATGACAAGCTCAAATCTGATCCAAGAATTTTCTAAAGCTTGAAGACCTGCTGCCCATGGTCATGACATAGTGGTTATTACAGGACTAGTGGTTATTACAAGAATATCAACATTATAAAAAAAGATTTAAAAAATAATAAAAAATACTAATCCTAGATTGGTTTGCTAGGATCTTGTATGAGTCTACCTAAAAGCAGACAAGTCGCAGATGCCAGACATATGGGTCAGGTTATGTTCACCAGCATTTATCTTTTAAAAATTTGAGAATGCTAATATAACAAGTTGTCCAAAAAACAATGAATGCATATAACAGACAATCGATAAAAAGGATGGCAACACCAATTTATGTTTCAAAAATTTAAAACAAGCTTCTTTTTTCTTGGGTTCTCTTGAAAACCTTTTTAGTTTTATTTTTATTATTTTAGTATAACCATGGTAACAATCTTGAGTTCATGCTGATCATTAGGGTTCCAAAATTTCAATAGGCAGTTTGCTTCTACCCAATCATGCATTTACTGCACAGTGAAGATTTCTTAGCACTGCGAGCAAATCATGCAGAAAAGAACAACTTAAAACAAAATAAGAAACAAACATTAAATAAGGCAATACGCTCAAAAATTATAAAACATAGACTAAAATTTTCTCTACAGGTCTGAATATAACTTACATCCATAATGGTCACAAGGGAATCGGATAGCAATAGAGGACCAACTGATGCAGGAGCAGCATTCAATGTTAACCGTGATGAAAGGTCATCTCTAGACAATGTTTCAACCTGCAAAAAGAAAAGATGTTAAGACATTGTAAACAAAGATAATAACCAAGTTGTTAAGATGATTTTCATAAATGTATATAAAGAAAGATCTGCATGTATCTATAGCATTTTTTTCTTTCTTTTAGACTGATTTCTAGTTTTTTCAATGTCAAGGTATACGGATCACTCTATCTACTTTTAAAGGCACCCTAAAGAAGAAGAATCCTATATGAAGTAAATGAAACAAACTCTGCTCTCGATTACAGTTCACAAATAATGAAAGAGAATCCAATGAAAATTAACCTTCATTACAGCAAGTCATGTAGAATGCATTATGGATGGTGTTCAATAAGATAACGATATTAGATTATTTAAAAGCCAAAAACGAAAGTGTTTAGGTCATTCCATAGATCTATAACAGAAGTGAAAACATTTTAGAATCTTTGCTGTTAGTCATCATGCAATTTCTCATGTAAGCGCAAGAATGACATCATTATGGATAATAGTTTGCAGTATAATCAGTTCTTGGATTAGATCTTATGAAGCGAAGTCAATGAACCGCTCAATAAATTCAAGTTATCAATCATAACCAAACTGCTGTATGTAAATAACAAATAGAAAACTAAGCTGCCTATCACATATTCTTACCATAAAATAATAAAAAATACTGATAATATAAAATGAACAGAATTGAACACTGAACCATGGGTGAAATCATTACAAAAAGAGTAAGGAACACAAATGAGGTGAACAGGCCTTTCTGAAATTTCTTTTTTTTTCAAACAGATCAGGCAAATTCACAGAGAACACTTCAATAAGAATAACAACTTTTAAAAGGTCTTAACATTATTTCTAATCCTGAATGTTTGCGCTTTACTATAAATTTCAGCTAAAGGTACTTAAATACCTGCCCGACAACAAAATCCACTGAATCTGCTATAAATGGCTCTTGTGGACCATCGTGAATTCCTGTTAAGATGTATCGCTTCAGCAAAAAAGAAGGGGTCCAACCAACACTGCAACAAAAAAAATAAAAGTTGGACCCAAAGCATAGAAGAATATAGAACACAAGCAAGCTGCTAAATAAGCTTGCATTCTCGAATTGTAAAACACATACTATCAACAATAAATAAACTATGTCGGAAAGAATCATTCAAAGTGCTTCCCGAGAATCAATCTCCTTTAATTCCAAGTATAACAGTAACTCAAACAAATCTAAATCCAGTGCTGTTAAAAGGCGAGCCGACTGGTAGCCAAGGTGCTAGACTGAGAGAAAACGACGACAAAATGCCCCATACACCTCCCCTAAAATGGACGATGAAGAAATATATGGCATTGAAGATTGCGATATCCTCAAGCTATTCTTTCCAGATATTAAAGAAAAAAGTTTAGTTATTTAGGCATATCTTTTGAGGTACTTTTTAAAAGGTAATCTATGATTTACATATTATAGGAAACAGCTTAGTTATTTAGACATGTCTTTTGAGTACTTTTTTAAAGATAATCTATGATTTTTTAAACATTAGATAAAATCAGAAAAAATTAACACCTATCGGGCATGGCCAATTGAGGCACGAACCTCCAGTGGCCCCACTCTAGCTCTGCCAATGATCCACAATAAACTATTATCTATGCATTTTGACTGATATTTAACTGTTCTGTAAGAAAAAAAATATATAGAATTGTAAGTTGCAAAATAAACTTTGAAAGTGATTTTGAGCTTCTACAATAAATTCAAAACATATCATGAAATATTTCATTTGTAATCGTATAAATTTGAATCTTTATATATCTATCATTTTAAATTTCATGCACGCCTCTTGAGCAGTTTTACTTCCTTCCCTCTCTCTCTCTCTCTCTCAACCATCCATGTTCCCTCCTTGTCTCACACACTATATTCAATGTACTATGCACATGCTCAGCATTCATAAACTACCTCGCCAAAAAAAAGTGCGATACCTGTTGACCTCATTTTTAGTGAGGTCTTAATCTCCTACTCCTATGAACCCCAAATCTAGCCTTAGGAGTCCCTTGTTGACCACCCTAGCGGACTAGTAATGGAGCCCACCTCCCGTAGAACTTCAAACCGCTTCTTTACTCATTTTTGTGAAGAACTCGCATGAGTGGTTCCAAGCACTCAACTTCTAGTTGCAAGGGCTAAGGACCAGCATGTAGAGGGCCCGAAAATAAGTTCCTACAGGATCATACGACCTTAGGTGAACCCTCGGTGACTCAGCAACGCACTCGCTGCACCACACACGATTTTGACTTAAATCGACTCGCCCGTCACCGAACTCGTCCGACTGACCCCATATGACGAAACAGACTGCACTGATGCGTCCGGAACGTCAACTTTAGCTAGGAAGGACACCCATATTGCTAGGGTTACACGCGCGCACAAATGACACGAATATCGATACACATTTTTTTTTAAAATTTAACGGGGTGCAGTTCGGTGCAATTTGGGCTGGACTCGAGCTTAACACAGGCTAAACGATTTCAGATTTCAAATTTTAAATTTCAAATTTATCAATTAATCCCCCATTAAACTTTTCCATTTAAGCAGTGTGCCTAAAAGGAAATAATTCAATTCCCTGTCAATGCTTCAAGTAACGGCTCTCGACCCCGCTCAAATCATTAATTCGACCACGCACTCGCCTTCTTCCTCCGCCATTAAGCTCTCACTGCACCGAAGACCTCTGTTCCCTCGTCTTCCTCGATCCCGCTCATCTTCCTCGCTTGACGGGATTCTCCCTTCGGGCGAACCGAAGCGCCCTGCTCCGACGTCGAAGACGCTGCCATTCCTCATTTTTTATCATCTTCCACCCCGCTCGACCCCGTCTCCCGCACCGAAGCCGCACTCGTCGGCTCGCCTCCTCCCTGCGACGAAGGAACCCATTCTCCTGCGCATCCCGCCTCTGCACTTCGCCTCTTCCTCCTCGCGCTCGATCCCGATCGCCTCTTCCTCGCGCAACAAAACCCCCGCTCGCCTCTCGTCTCCTCACGCCAAACAGCCTGCAGCGATCGCCTCCCTCTCTCGATAGAAATCCAACTCGACTCGTCTTCCCCCTGCCTCTGCACCGAGATCGATTCGTCTCCTTCCTCTGGCGCTCGACCGGAGATCGACGCTCCTCTCTATACCGAAAGCCTTCGCATATTTCCCTTACATAGGAGAAGCTTCCTTCGACTCCATCGCAACCCTCGCCTAGCGCTCAAGCCCCACTTCTCTGCTTCGCCTTCTCACTCCACAGAAACCTCTTCCCTCGCTCGCCTACATTTTTGTTTTTCCCACTCGCCTTTCATCTCGGCACCGAAGCACTCACCTCCCCTCCCCTGCGCCAAAACTTTTGGCTCCCTTCTCCACCGAGACTTGTTCGTTCGGCCTCCCTCCTTGACCGCTCGATCCCACCTCTCTGTTCACACAGCAATAGATCGTCATTTTCTACTGCACGACTCCAAAGCAGTCGAAACTGCTGCTCCTCCTCGATACAGCCCTCACAACCCATTCCAGCTCCTGCTTCCTCCTTTTCTTCTCCAGCGTGCCTCCCACTGGCAAACTTCTCCCGGTGACACTTCGACCAGGTATACCTGCTCCCCTCCTCTTTGTTCTTTGTTGCGTACATAGCATAAAAAAAAAGTGAAGATTTACAAGCTTACCATTCAATCCTGTGTTTTTTTTACTTGCCTAACACCTAAACTGTTGTTTTTTTTTCTTTAATTAGCTTCTCCTCTTTTCTTTCTTTGCTTTGTTTTTTTTTTCTTACATAAATGCCACTTTGTCTATGCATGAAAGCGTAAAAAAAAATTGTTTTTGTGATATAATGTGGTGTTGAACTCTATGGGCTTTGAGACTATTTTTTGGAGATCTCCTTAACAATTTCCATTGAATAATGTTAGTCGAATTTATGCTTTAGTTGAAAAATGCAAGTATTCGGAGGATTGGTATCTCATGGAATTTATGTCTTTTTCATTTATTTATTTTTGTATCAATATTGTTGGAGGAAGGGCGGGGTCTCATGATGTGTGCNACAATAACTGTCAAAAAGACTTGAACTTGCAAACTAGAGAAAGAAGGTAAACTCACAAGTCAATTTATTCAGCACTTCTTTCATTATTATACTAAGTATATAAAATTACTTTAAAATAAGAGAACAAGGGCTAATTTAAGCCTTCACCCAAATGTAAGGTGCTTTTTTCGATTTTTCAAGATTATTTTTTATAGTCCCTCAACTTTTAAATAATATTTTTCTGCTGCAAATGCACTAGACATTTTCAAAGTTAAATAAATTTAACATCCAATACTATATGAAACTATAGCCACAATTATTGGCAATCAAAATATGTGTTCCAAAATAGGTCATTCTTTCCAATATAACAATCACAGAAACATCCTGAAGTCGTGTTCTCCTATAATAGAAAGTAATGGAGTCCTTGAATGAGTGGGATCTAGTGAACGGCCGCCTTGGATGGTTGCTAAAGGGAAGTACAGGGGAAATGCAACAATGTTTGCAAATATTAGCAACAGTGTATTCTAAACAAGGCAAAGTAAAAAAGTACCAAATACATAAAGTATTCTAATTATATTTTGAGATGTAATTTACTTTTATATTTTCAAAAATAATCTGAAATTACAGGACGAAAGCTCCTGAACAGTCTAAAACAACAAAACAAAAGCTCAAAGTAGTTTGAATTAGAAACCAAATAAAAATTTTGGATATCTAGCTTTCAACACTGACTATAGTAACTCGATAAATTGAGATATCCACTTAAAATGCATCGAAGATCTGAAGCAAAATAAAAAGGAATTATAAAAAAAAAATCCTTCAAACTATATATTTTGAAATCCTTTCATATATTGACCTACTAATATCCTCACAACTGACAAAACCCCGTAGTTTAAATATTTTAATCTACATTGATTGAATTTCCCATAAAATATGCAATGAGAAGTCCTTCCCAACGTAACACTGCTCCATACAAATTCTAGATATGCCACAAAATACCTTAAAAACCTTGTTGAAAACAATAAACTTAAGATGCACAACAGATTTAATCAGTTTAAATTTTCATTTCTAAGAGAATTTGAAATTGGAGCAATGACAATATTAAACGATTTAAAAATAGTCAAATTCAAACTATAAAAACCATAAATATTTTGTAATTCAGTTAATTTCAATCATCATTAGCTGTTTTGGTATTATCAGAATCAACAGAAAATCCATTTCAGAAAAAACATTTCTTAGGAAAAAAATAAATGGAATCACAAAATACATTTTTTGAGATCTATATACAACTTCTTTTCTTTCAAGGCCCCAAATATTCTTCTAAGATGCATTCCATAATTATCTTATGCCTTCCATGAACTAAAATGTCATCAAAATAAAATAAAAAAACTTTTGAATAATTAACATGTTCCATTATCCTCATGAAAAGCCCTAGGTGCATTAGTTAATCAAATATGCATCACTAACTATTTATATAATTCATTTTTTATCTTAAAACTAATTTTTCATTTCACTTTCCCTCATTCTGCTCTGATATTGCAAATCAACCTTAAAAAAAATATCACAAAACCAATCAGCATATATAGCATATAATTCAAACGAAGAATAGCAATACAAATTTATTTGAGAGTTTTTTGCTGGCTCTATTATCTACACACATGCACCAACAACATTTTTTTTAAGTCCAAGGAAAGCAGGTATATCCCAAGGAAGCATGCTTTCCTTCCTAAACATCTTTGAATGTTAAGTCAATAAATTGTATTTTAAGTTTGGTGTGTTCATTTAAATTCATCTATAACGTGGCAAATTTTAAGAACTAAATAAATAGCATATTGCACTTTCTCAAGTGGTCATAATTCATAAAGAAGCATCAAGATAAACATTTTTAAAATCATTTTAGTCCCGCATCATTTTATTGCAACATAATATGAGAAATTAACTAACAGAAAAGCAATGTCAAATAAAACCATGCAAAGCATTAAAACAAATTCGTATAACTTAAAATTTTATACATTTATAATTGCATCCACATTTTTAATGTATTAAATGTAACTATATATCATGAAACATCAGCCAAGATATTGGATTCTTCTCCTTTTCTATCTACTCCTTTATTATTAGAATCCACATATCATTTGCACAACTCTCGAACATTTATTCTAATCTTATTTTGAAATTATTACTAAACATGAAATCATGCCAACTATAGATGGTAGTGGATATCAAATATATTTTATAAAGTAGAAAAGCATGTAGACAAAAGCTGGATTCATAAAATTCCATAAGCAAAACTATTTTATCCAGCATAATTGATGAATATCAGCTGAAGCATTCATCAAAGCCGATTTTAATTGAGTAAGACATATTTATGCAGACCACACAAATTTAGGATCATAACCTTTTAATAGGATTTTTGGTTCCCATCAAACTCCACTTATGATGTGCTGTTATTGTACGATCTATAACATGTATGAGTTTTGTTGTGCAGCTATTACCGTTTCCTTATACGAGATTTTTGTACATAGTTTCAGATCTTCACAGACTTCTCATCTACAGATCACCATAGACTCAGATTTCTCTTTTTTTTTTTTTAGTTGTGATAGAACTTGTGATTATCAATATGGAGCTTCTAGACATATATTCTATGTTAATATATCTTCTCGTACCAGCATGAGGCACGACTTTTCCATTTGGTGATCTATAATCACCCTTGTTATATATTGTCATAGGTCTAAATGCATAATTGAACTTCGAAAATTTTAGTACAATCTACCTTTCAATTACGGCATGAGTTTCAATCAAATGGATGTTTTTCATGCAGATATTTATATGTATTATTTTTTATTATTGAATTAAATTATCTTCTGTGATGGATTTTAATAGTTTCTAATTTCAACTGAAGAAACCAATGGTTGCCTAAATTAAGGATTTTGAACTGCAGATGTAAGGTGTGTCATTTTTTGCATCTCACTCTAGACATGCATTGGGAAACCATGAATTCTAAGATGTCCTACATCAACAAAGGCTTTACGAACAAAAATGATTATGAGAATTTTGTTATGCCTGGCAAAAAGATAATAACAGATTTATCTGCTTCCAACCTTTAGCAACTTATTCAGGCAATTGGTTATCTTTTATTCGATTAAAATTAAGTCATCTTCTCCAGCAGCATTAGCCTAACATGTTGCTATTGCCAATCTCTGATCTTTTGTTTTCTTACTATCGAAGCACATTATTTGCTTTTAAACTTAAGCAATCACCTTTTTATATCTTTCTAAGCATATAGATCTTCTGTGAAGTCCCAATAAAACATTCAGAGATTAAACTTCTATCTCCAGCGAACTTCTTTTATTACTTGGTATTTCACACTAATCTATATCAATAATTTAATACTATTGAAAACATTAAACTCCTCACTACCATCCTATGCTTTGCAGGGGGCACACTGCTAGCACAATCGCTTTCCATGGATGACTGCTTACATTATAGAACTAAAGCAAACCAACACAAGTAATGATTCATAAAAAATAAAATCAAACAAATAAAGAAGACGTAAATATTATCAATAACAACTTTCAGTATCATTGTTATGCTCCTCGAACAAAGCTCCTAATCTTGATGATACCAAAGGAGAAAGCACATTATTTGAGAAGAAATACAAATATTATTATTGAATTTGAAATCAATTACAATGACTCTTCAAAATATGAAATAAACGACAAACAAACACAAACACACGTACCAACACCTTGAAAGTGTATCTCAAGGGCCGTGGAGGTTGGCCAAGTGGATCCAGAGGGTTGGGATGGCAAGTGTGAATGCGGGGCGAGGGGCCAAGAGGGGTTGGAAGGTGAGCTGGAGAAGGGAGGCAGTAAGTTAAGGTGGCGGGAAGGTTTGTTAGATGGCTACGAGGTAGGTTGGAAAGTGGGGTAGCAAGCTAGGAAGGTGAGTCAGCAGCACGGAAGGCTCGTCGGCACTTTCGAAGAGTGGAAAACCAGTGGGGAAGTGCTAGCAACGATGGGAAAGGCCTGGACAACATGGTAGACTACTGGAAGTGGTCGGCTAAGTGCTTGGACAAATTCTGGGTAGATGAATAACAAGATTGGGTGGGTTATTCAGAAAGGGCGGCTAAGCATTGGAATGAAGTATAGGGAGTTGCGGCCTTGCTGGGAAAAGATTGGCAGCAAGGTAGGGGGAAGACATTAGTCGGTGGTTGTTGGGGAAGAGATGCGGTTGCCTGTTGTAACGCTGGGAAGCGGGTGGATAGCAACAAAAAGGGTGGAAGAACAGATAAATATCTCGTCAAGGTCGAGCTACAGCCGAAGCATCACCCGGACCCATTGAAACGATCACCACTCGGATGAGGGATAGTCGAAGCACTACCTCGACATCGGATATAGCCCTCAAAAGGAAAATACCAAGGCTAAAACCTAATTTCATATATCAAAAACAAGACCTCTAACTCTAAGCACATCATCTCCTATTTATAGAGGCTTGACCTATTTTAGGAAGGATTTCAGATTTTGAAAAAACTTTCAAATAAGCAAGGAGAATAAAAATATATTTTAGATTTGAAGAAAGAGTTTCAAAACAAAGAAGGAGAATGAAATTAGAATTTCAGGTTTTATGGAATGATTTAAAATAGGAAAGTGCATAGAAAGAAGGTGGGGGGGAGGGGGGGATGGAAAGCTCAGGAAGGAAAGGTGAGGAAGGAAAGGAGAGGGGGAAAAAGGGGGAGAAAAGAGGAAAGGAAGGAAAAAAGAGGAGAAGGGAAAGGAAGAAGGAGAAGGAGGGGGCGGTAGCCCCACTCCCTTAAGGATCGGTCGGTACCCCTTAAGCCCTGTGGCAGTTTCCCGGGGTTGGAAGAGCTTCGACTTTATCTGTCAAAGCTTTTGGAACTCTGTGGCCTTTCCAGGATCCCACTGATGACTTCCTGGCTCCCAAAGCGTCTGAGGAATTTTTTCCACGTGCGAGCATACCTCCCTATCAATTGTTCTGGTTTGGCATAATCTGAGCTTAAGGTACACATCAACGTAGGTTCTCCCAAGCCAAATTTTGAACAAGTAAATATCATCTAAGAAAAGCTGGGTTTAAAGGTTTGCAAGAGTTTGGTTGATGGGTGATTCTTATTATATTTTGGGTCTTCTCTCTGGCTATTGAAGCTTTAGAGAACTTACATCTTCTTCGTTCCAACAAAAAGAGCTTCAACCTTGCCTTTTGTCTCTTCATGTGGAATATTGGGGGTGATGGTTGGAAGTGTAATCGTCTGTGATGCTATCAGTTGATCGTTGCTAAGACCATCTTCTGAAATTTTAAATTATGACATCTTCTGATATGTGTGACATTTGTATGTCTTAACAATAAGTTATCCATCTTCTAGGAGAATAGGAATCACAATGTCATTAAAAGTAGCATGTTCATTTTGATCACATAGAGTAAAGACATCAGATGTACCCACAAATAAGGGAGTTTCCCGGGGAAAAACGTCATTGAATAAAAATTTTCGTTTAAACTACTCTTCAGTGTCTACAATGTCCTTACCCAAAGTTTCAACAACGCCCTGCTCCATGAAATAGATAACTCCCCTGGTTCTGCATTCTGCTTCCCTATGTCTGAATCCGTAGCACTTGCAATATTTTTTTGTTGTGACAGACTTGCGGATTGATTTCGTTGGATGGTAGCACAGGGAGGTTGCTTGGTGATACGGTCTCTCCTCTTTGGAAGCTAAAGTCTGCAACTTTTGATGGTAATAAGTTGATAGGAATTGGCGTTGTGTTTCTCGGTTCATCTTCATATTTTCTCATTTTTCCCTTCGACCTTCCAAATCATGGTCAAGGGTAACTTCCCACTGGATTTTCTCTTCAATATCCATAAGCCTCTTTTAGAGACGACAGAGTTCTCATCGTATCTCTTCCCGAGTAGGCTTGAGCATATTTCTTCTTAGCGGCATAGTTGACGGTTTTGGGATCTGTGGAAGAAATGAAAAAATAAACAAAGAAAGAAGAGAGAAAAAATAAACGAAAGAAAGAACAGAAAAAAATTGGTGCGGTGGATTGCGTAGGGGTGTATGCTAGAAACGATTGGATGGGACTAAAATAGGGCTATCTCTAATACCATATAATACCGGAGGAGAGCACAAACCATAAAAGAAACCCAAATATTATTATTAAATTTGAAATCGGTTA
The DNA here is from genome assembly GCA_003013225.1 of Phalaenopsis aphrodite. NCBI lineage: Eukaryota > Viridiplantae > Streptophyta > Magnoliopsida > Asparagales > Orchidaceae > Phalaenopsis > Phalaenopsis aphrodite. The sequence continues at coordinate 1,440,570 of NEWO01000033.1, read as the reverse complement.
CGACTATTCAAAACATGAAATAAACGACAAACACAAAGACACAAGCCAACACCTCAAAAGTGTATCCCAAGNCTATGATACTATTCGCTGATTCTTGGTGAGATCGTTGCCCCCGACACTCTTACGTTGTCAGTAGTTCTAGCACGATTGGAGTGACTAATCTGTGGACTGTACGACTTTACAAAATATTTATAAAAATAAAATAAAAATTCTTTTTTGCACGTTAAAAAGAACTCTGCATAAAAAGACTTAAACAACAGCTTTAGCATTAAAATCAAATAATTTTTCTATGAAAATTTATAAAAGTCCATGGTTAGTCATTTGGATTGAGGTTAAGAACTACCTCCTGTAGATTTTCGAGTTGGCAACCCTTACTCAAGGTCGGGAAGCACACAGCCCAGCTCTGAGCCCCCACTTTTACTAATGTCTTATACCCAGTCCTGATATTTCATATGTGGTTATGTGTTTCTTTTGCTTATGATTTTTACAACTCATTTTTATGGCTTTTGTGTTGGGTTTTCTTGCCTTGTTTAATTTTTTTTGCAAGTTTATTTAAACCTGTTGCAAATCACACTATGCTCGCAATAATAATAACAGAGCAGTAGTAGATGCCCAGAACTGAAAATAAAATTAAAATCAAACACTGACACCAAAACTGTGAAGCACAAATCACCAATCCCAAAAACTTAAACCCTGGAGTCATCGCGACGACAGGAGCTTGGAACCAACTTTGCGGGCAGCAGGACGAGGAGCTTGGAGCGAACAACAAGAAGATCTTCTTCAGCATTATATCTTCCTAGTATAATAACAATCCATAAGACTTCGAGGTAGCTCGCCTAGAGCGACGTAAATCCTCACACTTCCTTTTAGGCTCTTGTACAACCTTGTTGTGCGACATGAGTCCTAACTCGATTTAGGTTCTGAGGTTATCGTACGGTACGATGTAAACCCTCATTTCTCTATGGGTTATTTGCATAATCGGGTATTATGCAAATGTAAGTCCCAAATAATAAAATTGGCAGGATTGAATAATTAAATAACATCGTCTCCAAAAATGCAGCCACACAGTAGGATAGTTTGGGAAGTCACTGAGGTTTCTCCTTAGGATCTATGACATCCCCTACCTGTTCCTTCTTTTGGACTCCTGAAAATAAGTGTTTCGTATTGAGTCATTCCCACTTGATTTTCCTCATCCTACCTTAAAAACCTGAACCTTGAATTCTTGAAGAATAGAACCATTGATCATTATCGAGAGTTTTCTTAAGTGACTCTCGTCATTTGAGATGTAATTAACTATAGGGGTTTGCCTCTATAGGGAACTTGAAACCCAGGTAAAATAAACCCTATTTAATTTTTGTATTAGATAGGGGAATTTGTCGGTCATATATAAAAGGTTCGCAGACTAAATGGATGTCACAAATCTCTTGGTTTGCAGGATTGGGTCTATCGCCGAGGTCTACACTTATCTTTCGGGAGGGTGTAGTATTCGCGGTATCAAACACGATTATGCAAACTATTGGACGAATGAGATCTATTGGGTCTCATTTTTTTTAAAATTAAAACATACTACTTTCAAAACCAAAAATATATCTATTATATTAAATTTCAAAAAATTATTTTCAAATGCCATATTTTCAAATCTATATCGAAAAGTTGACCGAAAATACCTCATGTATTCTATTTTCTCTCTTTTAAGCATTCCAAAATAACTACATCGCCTCTAAGGCATTTGGATTCTATCATTATAAATGTATTTCAACCAGAGGGA